>JAJJMB010005149.1:1255360-1300801 GCA_023531105.1 Papaver atlanticum
AAAGCATGATGTATCAAAAATACATTGACCAAGCATACATCATCAAATATCACACCCATTCAATAAAAATCATAAATCAATTAAAAATCAATGCAAATAGTCATAAAAGAATTATTAGAATTACCACATGCGTGAAATAGGGCTTCCTCTGTCATCCCAGTGTTGGGGTTTAGCTCCTCATGGTGAAAACATGCTCAAAAGATAGAAACATGGCTCAAAAGGTGTTTTTATTGAAGAAAAATAATAATACAGCGAATCTGCAACGCTTTTATGGCGTTATAGAAATAACCATTACAATGAAGTGTTGTTTATAAACGATAACTGTTTTCTGCTATTGAAGAACGATACTTCTTTGCGACTGTTCCGTGTGGGTCAATGTTCTTCGTGTTCTTCAGGCCTGGCAGCAGCAGCGGCCTGTAAATCTCTAATTCTCGCCTCCTCAAGCCTTCTCAGCCCCCCAAACTCTCGACACCCCTTCTATATGACCCAAACAATCTATTTATATCAAAAATACCGATTAAATCTCTCCGGAATCTTCCAAAATCTCTTCCTTTCTCTTTAGGGCAAAGTTGCGGCAATTTCTTGTTTTAGGATTTCCACGCATTTCTGAGCTTTCCTTTTGATTCTAAACTCTTCCTTAGATAGATATCAAGCTTTGGGAAGGTTTACAGCACTTTAATCTCTCTAAAATTTCCTAAAATCGGTCACACACGTGACTTTCCATATTTTGTTGTTGAGATAAAAATCCGTCGATTGAGCCCAGTTTAATCGATTTCAACACCCATGATAGATTCCTAGACCCATAAGGAGTCTACCCTATGAAAATAAGAGGTTTAATCGACCTCAAACTCCTCCAAATCACTACCACCAAAACTACCAGAAACGTGTATATATTTTGGTTTTGGTTTCCCGCCAAAATTTAGAATTTGAACGTGAAGGGGTAAGGTTACCCCTTATCTAGTGGTCGCCCCTTATCCGTTGCTGGAGTCCGCATAACACTCGTCCCTTGGGTTGCATATATCAACTTTTCGAGCCAATTTCGCCTCAAAAGTTTATTTCTCCAAAAACACCTACAAAGAGATAAAATACCAAAATAAGTACAAAAATGGGTACTAACAATATACACAATAGAGATGAAAATAGACACATAAATGCGTCTATTAAGGTGTTGAGACCAGAATGGTTAATTCTGAAGGTGAGGCTATTTATGACTTATATCAGAATTTGAAACTGGCTTGCGGAATGTAAGTTATCAGTTCTTTTGTGTTTTTCTGGATACTGTGTTGTTGTTAACCAAAACTCTGTTGTTGGTGTGATTCGAACCCAGCACGTTGTGTGCGTTAGATGAATGCTCCACCATTGTGACAGGGTTGATGTCTTGAGTATTTTCGTGGAAAATATGTAGCAGATTGCTGAGTGGGTCTCATATGCAAGACCTAGTTATTCTGATTAATTGTATGCCAGCTAGGTGGTGGATAGCCATGTGTGGCAAGTAAGTCAGGAGACTTGCCGCATAAGAATGGCGTGTGACGCTATTAGATTAGTCTTGGTTGGTCACTTAAGACTTACCACAGGCCAATTAATTCTGTGGCAAATTTTGACGGCTGAGATTGTAATTCATTAGAGAAGGTGGCCGTTGATTATGTCCACATTCCGTTGGCACCTGGTGATGGCATAGTGGCGCCAGTGGCATGGTGGAACAATTGGCACATGCCAGTGGCATAGTGGCGTGAATAACGCCTGGCGTAGCCGCGGTCGTTATATCTTGGCATATTAGTGTTGAATCAAAATATGGCTTGGCAATATTGGCTCTAGTTGCCACATCAAACTTAATGCCATAGGTAGCATTATTGGGCATGCTTGGCGTAGCAACCTTGCTTAAATTAGGGTTTGGCATGCCAAAACCCTAATTAGCGTGTGTGGCATGTGGTCGTTGCACGGTGACATTCTTTGTGCAGATGGTGCCATGGCCGCGTCAAAGGAATTATGGAAAGGCCATAATGTGGGACGACCACAAGCGCAAGGATAGCCATGGGTGGCCATAGCATGGCGCCATTTTTAGGGTTTCCTGGGTCCCGCATGGCTCGTGACATGTTGTGGGGCCAAAGTGACGTAATTTGGGCCACGACTGGAAATTGGGGTTTCGACTAGTGTCGTTAAAGCAAAAGTCGTGCTTCTGATTAGAATACCCTGATTGAAGTCCGTTATGGCATTGGCCACGAATAGAAAGTGGGTTAGCACGTAGCTGCGCCATTTGTGGCACATTGGCATGTTACTGCGGCGGAGTAGCATGTTGGCATGCCGATTAGCACGTTGGCGTGGCATGGCGCGTTTGGCATGGTTTGGCCTTTTTATGCCCGTAGCGGGTTTATAATGACCTGATTGGTCAATAGAAAAGGGGTCGGACAAACATAGGGCGTGGCCACATCTTTAGTGCGCGTGGCGCATTTAAAGCGACCTGATTGGCCGATAGGAAAGAGGGCCGGCAAGTATGGGCCCGACCACATCTCATGTGCATGTGGCGCATTTAAAGCGATCTGATTGGTCGATGGGAAAGAGGAGGGCCGGCAAGCAGCATGGGGGCGTGGCCATCTGCAGGTGGCGCCGGCTGACCTATGGCACGGCCACACCTCCCTTTGTTGTTGCTCCTATTTTTCGCGGCTCCTCTTTTATTCCTTGTTTTCTAATTTTTGGTAGGACTTTGCACCTACTAATCCATGGCGGATCAATTTCCTAGTTTGCCTAGGTTTAGTTTCGACCAGCAGGGTCTGATATACTGCGCAGGGCGCAAAAAAACCTAATTTTTGCAAATTAATTAGGTTGATATTGAATCTTGTGAACTATCACAAAATTGATTGGATTCTGCGTGTTGACACAGAGTTATTTATTGCCAGAGAGCAACATTCTTTCTGACTTAGTACTTTTATGCAAACCTCAACCTTGATACTTCGGGAAATTTATGCTACTCAGCTGCGAATGAACACTAATTCTCATGTCATATCAATATTAAGGGTTCAGCCGTGGAACACAGCACAGAAAGTATTCAGTGAGTCCTATATTAATGAATAATATAGGCAGGGTGTCGAAATTTACAGAATATCTGGGATTGTTGCTACATGCACCATTCTGGATAAATTTCATGTAAACATATTGAATTGCTCAATTAATGCGCAAATGAAGAGGTTGTGTACTCATCACTTTTACATGGCTCTGTCTCTTTGCAGAATGACAGCATAATAAATGCAGGGTTTTACAATTTTAGCCCTGAACTAAAAACCACCATCAACACCAACCTATAAGAATTGAATCATAAATAGATAACGTCGAACCTGTAAATAATTCAGTTAACGTGAAACAAGATGAAGAACCAATATCTGATAATGTCATCTCATGTGAATCTATTGAACAAGCCGATCCATATAATATATATTCTGATGATTGGCAAACTTGCCTTGAAAAACAACTTGATGAAATCTCTGAAGATGGTGATTCAAAAATTGATCAAGATGTTGAAGAAGATGTGTCTGTATTTTCTTCACTATTGGGTGCAGTGTCTACAAAAAGACTGTCTACCTCAGATGTGGTTGGGCTTCTTGCTCCCATTTGCAGAGAAAATAGGAAACTCAGAAAAATCTTCTCTGGTTTCTATTATGGATATCAGAATACCCAATATCTTCTCCGGGATTGCAAGGAAAGCCTGAATTCAAAGACTCTTGAGCATGAAAATCTCAACTGGAAACATTATCTGTTGAATAAGAAACTTGTTGAAACTGAAACAAGAATTAATTCTCAACATTTAATGTGTGAAGAAAAAGAAGAGCCTACTTCTTCCAAAAACAAAACCCTCTTAAGGTCTATCTTATCAAAGCTCTTGACAAAGTTAAGCTTTTGGAAGAAGAAGTTGTAAAACTAAAAAGGCTCAATACTAGTATAACCAACTTATCTTCCTTGTTAGAAACAGGGAGAATTCATGGTGATATGCGCGGCTTGGGATATCAAGGAATCGGTACTTCCTCCATCAACAAAGAAATAAAATTTGTAAAAGCCGCATGTTCTTCCGCGACAAAGGATCTACCTAAACCAACTGATACTTCCGGATCTCCAAAGAGCTTAAGCGAAACTATAAAAGAAAATAGTTTCATAAGCAATCATGCGAAGTCTCAGACCAAAGATCAACATAAGGGAAGTACATCGATAAAAGGTATTCCTAAAAACTACACTCCTTTTAGTAAGCATTGTTATTATTTTGGGAATAAAGGTCATATGCAAGGGAGTTGTAAAATCCGAAAGATGCATGATGCTCTATCTTTTGTTTCAAAAGAATTGAGTAAATTTACCTCTAAAAAGCCCTCAGATCATCATTGTCCTATCTTGAGACAAAAGAATTATTCTTGTAATTCGAATTCCTATCCTAAAAGGAGTATTCCTAAAAGGAACAATGATAGAAAGGCTAATGCCTTTGTCAACAGGAATATGAGATCTAATGTTTCAACTTGGAAAAATGCAATGTTGCAAGAGATGAAAGACCTTCATTCAAAATTCACCTACAAGTGGATGCCAAAGTCTGAAGTGAAAGCTAAAAATGGGTCATCAAAAACAGATACTAAGAAAAACAACCCTGTTGTAATCTTAGATAAAGATGACTATGAGCGTCTAATTTGTAAACTCAAGAAGGATTTAAAAACATCCAGTGATATTGATACACTGGTATCCTTCAAAAATCTGCTACAAAGAAGGAAACGGAAAAAGGAAGTCTGAAACCATAAAGATAAATCTTGTTCCACAAACAAAGATGAGCCATCAAGTGCTCACTTCAACAACTAAGATTGTTGATCGGAATTTCCCAACTTGTGCTCGATTTAAATAAATGGGAAATTCTTAAAAGAGCACTGGAACATGAGAAAAGTATAACACTATACTTGATCTATCTATATCATGAACATCTAACGTATTTTTCTAGTTTTGGAATCCTTCTTCTATTTTTATAAGAATACTTTCGATCTTAGGGAAGTTCATGACAAAATTGGGCAAGATATTTTTGGACTCTCTTGACAATAATTTTTCGGAATTTTTTTTCATGATTTTATTTCCGAATGTGTATATTTTCACATCCCTTATATCAAATAAAATACCTTGTTAGGTGTTTTAAAAACTTGGAAACCAAGTTTTATTTGATATATAAAACATCTTAAGAACCGATTATTTCCTCCACGTTTAGTCTGTGGTTCAAGATGCGTGAAGATACTATTGATATTGATTCTCAATTACGAATGCTTGAAACTTGCCCTGCTGAGATTAAATGCTACTTCTCAAAGGAACATAAGGAGAATCAAATATCTTTGGAGCTAATGCTCTTCCTAATGCAATATTTTGAAATTGCTCGTGAACAATTGGAAGCATCTGTAAAGAATGAAGAGTGGCTCGAGTCAAGTCTTTTGAAGTTGATTGTGGAGGTGAATCTCTTGAAGAGGAGACTCAATCATATGAAAGAAGAGAGAAGACTCAAGAACTTGAACACTGAAGAAACCTCAGTGAACAATCAGAGCACTTCTAGGGATTAAGTTATATGCTGTAACACTTAATCCAAGAAAATAGACATCAGTTTTTGATTTATTTTGATTATTGTATAAGGTCTATTTTTGAATAAAACTCTCATTATTTATGAATAAAATTATTATTTTATAATTATTCTTGTGATAGTTTTCGATTACTTAGCCTGTGCTTGAATGTCTATATTTTGCTATGTGTTTTCGGTTTATGAGATGTCTGATTTCGGTTTTCATAACCTTAATATCCGATCTCATATGATGTGAACCCTTATGGTTTGTGTGGCTTTTTGATTATGTGGGATTAAGTTCTAGCCCATGTTGGTAGGCTTTATCAAAGAATCATAAGGTGTTCCGATTGAAACTCATATGTAAAAAGTAACAATGTGTTGAATCAATTTGTGGTTACATGAGTTGTGTTTAGCATAACATATGTGTTTCAGGTTTTCAACTTTTGCTATTGGCACGCATTAGTTAAAACCGTTTCAACCTTTCTTTGGTAAAGGTTGCTCTTGTTGTTGTTCTTTTGTTATTGCGAGAGGATGACAACATACTGGGGGAGAGTTCTAACTTGAACTTGCGCTTAATGATATATCGTTCTGGGGAGAAGAGGATGCGGAATCCGAGGTAACGAATTTGTTAGTTAATCGTTTTCCTGTTTAAGAAAAACATGCTTATATTGCATATATTTTGCTTTTGCTTAACAAAATTTCGGTACAATTGATATATTCCATTATGATGTGTATGGATGTGTATGTGTGATTCAATTGTTTCCGGTTAAGAAAAACTGTGTCAATTTATTTGGCTTATTATTTGATATCTTATTTATTGTTTGGTATCAAGTGTTTTTGCTTAACAAAATTTCGGTGCAATTGCGGTGCTATAATGTCTATATTTGTTTCAATTGCTTCCGGTTAAGAAAATAATTATACAAGTCAATTTATTTTTGGTTTGTATAAATTGTTTATGGCTTAATTAACAAAATACGGGATCATTTGTTTAGTCCAATTCGATTCCGGATAAGAGAAACTAAGTTAATTCTTATCTTAGTTAGACTTATCAAATTGAAGGATTCGGTTATTCAAGTCTAATCAAATGCCTTAACAATAAATACTAGTTAACTAACCTAGTACTTGTCTTGTCTAAAGAGAAAGATCTAAGTTATTGTCTGAATAATTAGAACCTGATGAGAAAAATAAAGTTATTTCTGATCTTTATTTTGGTCTTATCAAAATAAGCGATTGAATGTTTACAATCGGTTTAACAAGGGAACTAAGTTTTTTAGTCAATTTATTACACTATTAGGGAAAATTGCTTCGGGAAATAGTTTTTCTTGATAACATATTAAAACTAAATTACTTGTAGTTTCAGTTTTAATATTGGTTATCTAAAGTGGTATGTGAAACCTTCGTGCTTAACTCTTATAGGTTGTGTACAAGTCTTTTAGATTTGTAAGATCCTTTCGGTTTGACCTTTATTTGCTCGAACCTTTGTCATTTTATGAAAAAAGGGGGAGAAATATATAGAGTAAACAAGTAATTTGCAGTCACTAAGGAAAGAACAATTGTGCTTAAACATTATATCTAACAAAAGAGTGAAGCATTGACTAAGGGGGAGAAACATATCATATTGTTGTGTAGTCATTATGTACTATGTACTACAAAAGGGGAAAAACAAAGATGTTTGGATTGAATATCTACCTATCTTACCTTTAGGGGGAGTATAACCTTTGTTATTCAGATGTCAACAACGTCATTTATTGATTGAATATATGCAGGTTATTGTGCTGTTGAAACTTGGAATCAAGCGTATGTATAATGAATTCTTGTAATTTGTTTATCCATATGTATTAAGAGTTTTGTCACTAAAATTGACTAAAGGGGAGATTGTTAAAGCATAGATCGGTTGAACCCACCAAGCGTTGGTATGTCAAGTTTGGTTGTCATATTTTAGTGAATCAAAACTCATCTAAGAGTCGCTTGATTATGTACTAGAGACAACTTCGTATAGGTTAGACTAGAAAGTCAAGGATTATGAGACATACAAGTATTACTCGAAGACCTGAAGAACGTGAAGAAGTAACGAGCTACAACGACGACATCATCCTTCCTCTTAAGGTTAGTAATATTGACTTGAACTGTTTCATTCCTAACATATCTTCAAGTCGTGCTTTATTGAAAACATAACTGCGAAGCTGTGAATGAATATTTTTTACTCTAGTAGTGAGACATGATCATATGATCATAGTATTAAGGAATTAGACTACGAAGTATAACGCTTATCTTTTGAACTTCGTAGATATAACATCGACATAATCTTATGAATGCTATTGTGATTATGTGTATGGGTAAAGGTGAAGATTTCATCCTAGGAAACAATGTTTACATTTGTTTAAAGGAAGTACATTCATGAACTTGTTTATGAATCGAAAGGGAAATCGCTAGGCTTATTGGTATTATTATTCATTGCATATCTTTGGATTATCAATATGTGTGAGATGGTAGAACCGATCATAACTTGTTATGTATCTTGGTATAACTAATCACAATGCCTGACTTATAATTTGGTATTACTAGTTTTGATTAATTAGTGTAACCGATCCTAAGTAATCACCTGAGATGGTATGATCGATATTTGTAATTGGTGTGACCGATCACAAAAGAGTTGTGTAATCGATCCTTGTAATTGGTGTAACCGGTCCTAGTAATTGGTGTAACCGATCCTAGTGACCGGTGTGACCGATCACAAGCAATACCATGAGTATATGGTAACCGTTCCTGGTAATTGACGTAACCGATCCTGGTAACTGATGTAACCGGTCCTGGTAAATTGTATGACCGATCGCAAGTGTTCCATATTAAGGTATAACCGATCCTAGTGATTGGTAAAACCGATTAAACCCATGAATGTGATTTGATATTTGATCAATCACATAGTTTTCTTGGAATACAGATGAACCAATTCTAAACTTGTTTGGAAGTGTGGTATAATCGATTCCAAGATTGTAAATATAAAAGAGAATTTACAAAGTAAAGATGTCAATATACTTTGAACACGAACAGTAACTCTTATCTTTTATTGTTCAAAGATATTCCTTAATTACTCAAGGAGATCCCAGTCCGAAATAAATTAAGAATCTTTTAATTAAGGTTGTTAGTTTTATATGCTTTAGTTACCAGCAATTAAATGCATATCTCTAGAGAATAAAAATTAGTAATGTGCATTTACTAATTTGAGATTTTCTATTGAGAGATTTCGGAAAATATTGGACAAAGCATTTCCTGGAATTATGAAAACCGAATGTGCATTTATTGCATATCTTGAGAATACTTTCGGTTTTGGAAATTCCTTGGTGTCCAAACATCCTTGGTTTATAAATACCTAAGCTTGCATTTCTAGCAAACCATCCTAAGAGCCAGGCAAACTTCATCTTTTTGTTGAATCTGGTGGAGCCGTCTATCCGGAGTGGAAAGTACCCTAATTAGGCAAAATCTCTTACGGCCGCTCGTTTAAAGACTTCTGTAGGATCAAGAAGCTCTACGAGTACCGTTGGTGGGAAACTAGATAATTGCAGTTTATTAGTTTTTGATTTATTTGATTGACTAACGGTTGTTGAACTTTGATTGCACCTAGTTTGTTTATTCTTGAGAATCTTATCTTCTGATATAAGATTCACTCAAACTAGATCGAAGTGTCGATGGGATCTTTAGAACTGTTTGTAGATCTAAAGACATCTTGTGATAATCCATTGTTAACAGACTTCGTTCTGTGCGTGATTGATCACAAGAGATTCAAGTGGTGTTGTGCAGGTTTAATTGAAGATTAAAGAAGATTTAAAGACGAGAAAGATTTCTTATTGGTTTTTCATATCTTTGTGTAGCACAAACCTTGATCGGCTGGGATCCAACTAGAATCAGATTTATTCGATTGATTAGTTGCGTGAGATCGGTAACAACTAATAGTTCTCTTGAGATCTATTTTGATTGTTATAAATCCGAATCTTATTACTTAGGTAATAGAGATTGGATTGATCTAACCAGGCAAAAGAGTTTATTAGTTTAAACGGAAGAGCCTTTGCATATGACTTGAGATATCTTTATCTGGAAAGAATCAATAGAGTTGTTACCAAACAGATTTGTTGATCCTTTACTGTTTGGAATACGATCCAAAGGAATTGTTCCAGTGCGTGCACTTATTGAATGTCGGAAGCGCAGGGATACTGAAGAAACTAAGTGAACTAGGGTTAGTTGCTTGGTCTCAACTATACGAAGTTGGTTTAGATTCTGTATATTGGCTTAATTCTAAGAGTATTCAATTCTGGACTAGGTCCCGGGGGTTTTTCTGCATTTGCAGTTTCCTCGTTAACAAAATCTTGCTGTGTCATTTACTTTTCCTTTTCGCAATTATAATTGTTGTTATTATAATTTAAAGTAAATTACACAAACGTTAACTCCGCTTTACTTGATAGTGATCCTATATAGTTTGGTTAAGTCCGAACCTATTATCAAGTAATCACACTTTGATTGTTGTATTGTCTCGATCTCGTATCCATAGACCATCACACAAAGTGTGAATACCGATTTGTCGTATTGTCTCGACTTTGTCCATAGTCAATCACTTTCGGTAAGAGGACTTATAGGTGGATAAATAAAATATTGTGGTGTATTTTGGTACCCTCATCTTTTCACTGGTTATTCTGCCTCTAGGCCATTTTTACAGACTCCTATAACATTATTTCTAGATACACTGGTCATGTCGGCCCCACAATACGGACACAATTGACTCTTAGCACATGTCTGCAAGATACGTTGGTCAAAGACAAGTGAGCCAAAGTCTCGCAGAGACGTGCAAGCTTTCCTTTCTCTCCCGAACATGTCCTAGCGGACTTCGAAGAGACTCAATCACATCAGCCAAATCTCATACGGCCTCAGTCGCGTCAGCCAATTCTCTGACAGCCTCAGTCGTGTCGGCTAAATCTCAGACTGCCTCAGTCGCGTCGGCCAAGCCTCAGATGGCTTTATCCGAGCTGAGCCAGCTAGTCTGAAGAGTCTTATACATGAGTAAGACTCAGGCACAAGCCTCACCTAGTGCTCAAGCCTATTTCTCAGTATCTCAAACACACTCATGACTTGTAAATTGGGCTTAAATTGTACGTGTCTATCCAAAAACGTGGATAAGCTCCCTTGAGCTCCGCATGCTCAACAAAGGGACCCAAGAGCAATAATACGGTCTCCACAAGACATATGTGACTGGCCATGGGGAGAGGGATCTCAACCTCAACTTCTCTCATACTCTACACATGATTTTTGAGGTATTCCATATCTTTTCACGTAACTCATCCTAGTCATTCTCACAAATCAGAGAATATCTCTCTATCTTGGCCAACTCGGCTAAAGAGAATATTTCTCTCTCTCAACACATCATTGCAAAGGCTGACTCAGTTTCACACAAATGATGGCGGGGGGGTATCAACTGGGATTTTGGTCTGGCGGTCTATGGCACGTGTGAGAAATACCTGGGCTATTTCTTACCATAGAAGAGAGTAAAGGTGACAGAATAAAGTGATAAACTCATCCTAGGTCATCTCTATTTATTCCTAAAGTGACGAGAAAAGTGCCCCGCACGGCAAGCAATCCCTATCTTCACTGACCTGAGGTTAGAGAATTCAGCTATAAATAGGTCATCTACTTTTTCAAGCTAGCACACAACTTTCTCATAAAACTCCCAGAGCAATTTTTATTCAAACCCTAGAATTATCTGATCTCTCTCTTTATCTGCTTCCCTCCCTAAAACCATCCCTAAGCCTCATTCCTGTGATTGAAGTAGCCTTTGAACGGCCACTGTGCGTGGTTTAGGCGAAGACTGTTTGTGCCCACCGAGTTTAGGTAACTACAACTATAAAGGAACTCAACTATAAAGGAACTCAGCTAAGGGAATCAATTGCGCAGAGTATTGCCGAGATTCAAGAGGCGTAAAGAGCACAACTGTAACTGAATTATTGTGACTGTAGATTCGATCTCAAGTACATTCCAGTCCGAAGTATTGATAGCATGCTAGAATCTGTAGCGGCTTAATACAGTTTGGTGTTCAAGTCTGGACTAGGTCCCGAGATTTTTCTGCACTTGCGGTTTCCATGTTAACAAACTTTCTGGTGTCTTTGTTATTATTTTCCCGCATTATATTGTTTATTTATATAATTGAAATATCACAGGTTGTACGTAAAATCAATCAAAGTAGATATGTCCATCTTAATTGTTAGATACGACTTGATTGATCTTAGATATTGATCTTTGGTATCGTCCAAGTACCCTCACGGTATAATCAGGTTCACGGACTTGCTTCCGATTACATATTGATTGCAAGAGAAAGAGATATAAACTCTTGATATAATTCCTGATTGAGATTCATTAAGTTGTAACTCTCGGAATTGTATTTGGGTTTAGTCCATACAGGTTGCCTTCGAAAAAGTTGGTGGTATATTTTGGTACCCCCGCATTTTCATTTTGAGATACCAAAAATTGCGTGTTCGACCGAGAGATGCTCTAAAAATCTCCCCCATTTTTATTTTTTTAGTAACAAAACTTTCAATACATATGGATTCAATAAAATCCAATCCAATCTTAGAGTACTGGTCGGTTAAACCGACCAAGCATTGGCATGTCAAGTTTAGTTCTAAAACTTGGAGTTGTTTTATTTGATTAATAAAGTCAACTTCGTTAGGTTAGACTAGGGGCATAGAAATGTTGAGACTTGCATTGGTCACTCACGAAGACCTGAAGACGTTCGAAGAAAATAAAGACATCATCCTTCGCTCTGAGTTTAGTAACTACAAACTTGACTTGTTTCATTTCTATCTTTTGTTCTTCTAATTCTATATTCATTGAAAACATAACATACAAAGTTAGGTTTGTCTGGCAATTCATCAGTTTTACTATGCTAAACTTCCGGAATAAATTCATGTCAGAATTATATCTGGAAGCAATTTCATAATCATAGTTTAAGGAAGTATACTTGCGCAACTTTTTGCGTAGTCGAAATTGGATTCAGGACAGGCCCCATGATTGATCCTGATAATAATTAGTTTTTTGTTTTTACATTTTAGATATGTTTGCTATCTTCGAGTTTATGCAAACATCGAGATGTACATAAGTTAGGTTGGGAATGTTCGGAAGTTTCGACATAATGATCATGTGTGTTAAACTCTAATATCTTAATGTTCAAGTATATTCCATTGACACCCAAGACAAGATCATCAAACCGATTTTTCAATACCTATTTTGGTATCAAAACATATGCTTACCAATCTCTAGTTGCTATATTAATAAAGTACATGGATATGTGCTAGATAATACCATGAGAGCCGTTGATTTAATAATGGAATACAAGTGGTATTAGCTGATTTCAGAAATAATTTTATACTGCGTATCTAGAGCTGTCAACGGGGAAAGCTAGGGTCAACCCGACCCTAGCTTGCCAAGTCATGGAAGGGTTAGGATCAGCCCTAACCCTAGTATTGTTCATATACAAGCCCAAAACCCTAACCCTAGCCTAGACGAGTTAGCTCTGACGGGTTGCAGGTTGGCTTGTCAAATGGGGTAGCTGAAACGTAAAATCACTTAAACATATAAAAAAACTCAGAGGGCAGAGGGATTCGAACTCATCCCACATTGGTTCACATATGAAAACTATAACCGCTCTTTCATTTCATGGTTGTTGATTACTTTTGCTTGTTATTTTATATATAATGGTATATTTATGTTGATCAATGCTTTACAAAACGCTAAGAAAGCACCCCTCACTACTCTGTAACCCTAAATCCTTATCTATCTAATGTCGGCGGTCGGCCTCTCTAGTCTAAATCTCTCCCTTTCTCTCTCAGACACAAGTACAGAGCATTATATATTTTCATTATTGCCGCTCGGGAATCAATGGCATAAGAAGGATTTCATCTTCTCTTTTCAAAATTAATCATCAAAGACTCATCTTATCTTTCTTTTCTTATATCTCAAATCTGATTTTCGTTTTCTATGTGTATTATTTGAATGAGTAATGAATCAATGATAAGAAATCAATTGATTTGTTGATATTTAGAATTTTTGGATTGAAGATCAATTGAAATTTGGATTGTATTAAATCAGTTAAGGAATATATGAACTTTGATTTCTAGCACAAAACCCTAAAATCATCTTAAAATTCCTAAATTAGTAACTCACAGGAAATTGACGGGTAACCCGCGGGTTGACCCTAGCCCGGCTTGTTTTTACTAGGGCTAGATATGACAACCCTAACCCGACTTGTTTAGACAACGGGCTAAGCCGAGCCGGGTTGAAACAAGCCAAGCTAGGTCCAACCCGCGGGCCAGGTTAGAAATTGACAGCTCTATGCATATCTTAAGGATTTTCGTAATTAGTAATATCTTGTCTTCCAAAAAATCCTTGGTCATAACACTATAAATAGTGGAGTCTTATATTCTTACAAACTCATCATTTGAACACGCATCTTGATTGATCGTGTGGTAAGCCAATTTTTTAAGATATAAGAGTAATCTAATTAGGTGAAACATCTTGCGTTGCCTTCGTTTAAATTCTTCTTTGAAATCAAGAAGGTTTTAGTACGTAGTATCGTTAATGGGAAACTAAATCGTAATATTTTTAGTTTTTAGATTGATTATTTATTTGATTAAGAACTGATGATATGGTTATCCTTGATAAATCAAACTTGTTTATTTCATGGTCATTTTTTATGATATAAGGCACTCAATTTTTTTTTGGGTTTGAATATTACAGATCCCGTGATTCAAGATCCGTAGATAGAACTGTTGATCACAACGTTAATAGACTCAGCTCTGTTTGTGTTGATCGATAGTGGAATCATGTTGTTTGCAACATATACTTTGAAGATTTAACAAGTTGTTTATCTTGATAAACATAAGACTTTTGGAAAGATCGAACAAACCGTCTAGTTGCATTAAGTTGCTCGGATAGAGTTCACAACAAAGGAGTTTATATTAATTAAATGGAAGATCCTTTACTTTATCTCTAATCCAAGGATAATTTGGGAGATTGATAAGTGAGTTGGTTACTGAAACATATTTAGTCCTTTGTTGTTTCAGTTACGATCCTACGGAGTCGAGAACATATGTCTTCATATTGGTGAAACAACTCAAGGTAGTGGACTCCGTCTTGGGATTCATGTGCATATGCCATATTGGTTATATGCGCATGAATATTGAAGGAACTAAGTGACGAAAAAGTGTTTACTTGGTCTCTACTATACGAAGTTGCTGCAGTCAATTTGTATAACGACTTATTTATGAGAGTATTCTGAACTGGACTAGGTCACGAGATTTTTCTGCCAGGCAATTTTCCTCGTTAACAAAATCTTGTATGTTGTGCCATTACTTACTTTCCGCATTATAATTGTGTTATAGTTATAATTAAGTAATTGCACTTTTACGTTAATAAACTTGGTATGATCCCATGTTTAATTCGGTGTCGAACCTTGACTATTTACGAAATATTCCTTGTTGAAATAGTCTTTTGAAAATATTGTGGTGTACTCACTACCCTCGTCATTTCAATTGGTACCAGAGCAGGCAAATACGAAAAAGACCTAACTGTCCATGTTTGGTGCAATCTAGCCTATTAGGACAATGAATTCGGGTTCTCATGAATCGAGTTCATTTAACTTACCACCAAGATTTGACGGTATCAATATATATCGTGGTGGATCCCAATAAGTTAGACTGTAAAGACAAAGGAGAATTCTTTTTATCACTAAATGAGAATCAAGAAACTCATAACATTTGCTGAAAGAACTTTGTAAAGATTTGAGGATACCTAAACAAAAACACGTGAAGATTTCTGTTTAAATACTATGAATGTTGCATCTTTTGTTGCAATATCCCAAAATATTACTCCATTCGTTTCTAAAAAATAGGCTTGTTTCCTTATTTGAGTATGTCAAAAAAATAGGATTGTTTCTATATATGGAAAGTCAAATGTTATGAATTTACTAGTATCCTCATAGAGGGGACCATTTCTCTCTCCCTTTTCTCTCTTAATACAAAATATGGACCACTTCTTTCTCTAATTTCTCTAATATCAAATGAGTGGGGACCAAAGGATAGATTAGGAAAAAACGTAAAAAAATGGTTACAATGATTAGTTTTCTTAATTCTTGTGAAAACCAAATAAACCTATTTTTTAGAAACGGAGGGAGTATGACCATTCTAACATAATGATCTGAAATACAAACCTAACCAGTCGATCCAGATTCGATTCTAGATAACACGATATGTATAGACATCTAATGTATCGTGCCGACTTGTTTCCGAGTATTCATTTTATAAAATAAAAATATAAAGGAAGTGCGCCGACACAACAACAATGCTGGCATAATTCTGTGCACCTCACAACATGACACAGACGATACACTTGCCACATTCTTATATTTGTCACTTTACACCCTACTATCATCAAGTGCGACCTCTGCATTACATCTGTTACCACACCAGCGCACAACTTTTGTAAATTTTTTTTTTTGCTCGGCCAAGTTTTGCAACTATTTGCCTCAGTGTTCCAGATCTAGAATGTGATGTCATCAACTGATTGAACAACCAATATCTGTTGATTCCAAAAATGGCGAAATCTATAGAGTAAACTATAAACACTGTACCTCCTCACCTCAGTCGACAAGTCTCAACGCCTAGACTTTCTTTCAGTGCCGTTTTCGTAATTAGTACTAAAGTTGAAGGTCGTATTGTTACCAATATTCTCTTTTTCTTTTTTTGATAAAATATAATACTAAATTCTCACGAGCATCACGGATAAATAGGGTTTTGAGATTAGGTTTTTCAGACTCTCTACACTCATACTCTCTTTCATTTCTAGCTTCTCTCCGTTGCGGCTAGGGTTAACGATCTTTTCATTTCATACTTCTAAGTTTATTGATTGTTAGGATATTAGATCTACAACCATTTTCTCCACTCCATGGATATATAAGTGTTTCTGTTGTCAGTTTAAATCTCTTGTGATAAAGAAGGGTTAAGGGTTTTTGTTGTTGTAATTTATATTAATAACCATGGCAAGTTCAAACCCGTTTGATTTGTTGGGTGACGAAGATAATGAAGATTTGTCTCAATTGATGGCTAAAGCTGCTTTAGCTGCTGCAGCTAATACTGCACCTCCTCCTCAACAGCAGGTTAAGCAACAGGCTAAGTTGCCTTCCAAGCCACTTCCTCCTGCTCAGGCTGGTGAGATTTTCAGCATTTTATTGATATTTTTATGAAAGTTTCAATTTTTGATATTGTTAGTTAAAGATTGCATCTTTTTGTATGTTTTCAGTAAGATTTCGGTGAACCATTTCATTTTATTATTGTTTCCTAGTTATATTGAGCGAAAGATTGTGTTTTTCTTAGATATGATTTTAATTTGCAATTGTCATGTATGAGTATGAAATTATCAATGATTGATTTAGACTTCAGGTAGGTTGTGTTTGATGTTTATCTGATTTGTATGTACGCATTAGAGTAATTGGCTTTTCTTTAGGGTTATTCAGTTTTCCAAATTTGTGGTTGATTTATAAAATTTCATTTCCTAATTTTTTATTTTCGTTTTATGGATGTGTGAGTGTAAATTTTGTAAACACTCGGTAATCTAAATTTAATCTTTTCAGAGTTACTGTTGATAATTTCATATCTCATATCTATATTGATTTCCTTTTATTGTTGGGATTGGTTATGTTATTGTTTGTTTATGAATTTTTGTACATTCATTATTATTTAGGAAAGTGGGTTTGGGTTGTGTTAAACAGTGAATGAAGCTAGGAATGAAGGGCGAGGAGGAGGCCGTGGTGGTGGCCGTGGATTTGGTCGTGGCCGTGGTGGAAACAACCGTGAGCCACGTGAACGTGGTGGATACAACCACGAGCCACGTGAGGGTGGATACAACCGCGAGCCACGTGACTCTGGCAATATCGAGAATACTTTTAGCAGCAATGGAGCCGTTGGAGGATATGGTGGTGGTGATAGGGATGTTGACAGGTCAGAAAGACGTGGGGGATATGGTGGTTCACGTGGTTCGTCCCGTGGTGGCCGTAGAGGTGGTTTTGATGGTGGAGAAGGTAGTGATGGTCCTCGTAGGGTGTTTGAACGACGAAGTGGAACTGGGCGCGGGTAAGCTTTCTTAGCTGGAGTTTACATAGATTAACGTTTCAACTTTTTGTCTGTATTGGTCTGTAACATTTACTTTTCTTTGCAGGAATGAATTTAAGCGTGAAGGGGCTGGTAGAGGAAATTGGGGAACCAGTACTGATGAAATTGCTCAGTGAGTATTTGGTCCATGTGTCTCTAAGGGCTTGGTCTTGTCATGTACAAAAAATTTGTATCGTGTTTTGCTTTTGTATTTGCTGAGATGTTTAATGTTACAGGGAGACGGAGGAAGTTGTTAATGGAAATGAGAAGAGCGCAGACATCGAGAAACTTTCTGGCGAGGAAGAAGTTGCAGGTGATGCGAACAAGGAGACTCCTGAGGTTGAGGCAGAACCCAAAGAACCTGAAGATAAGGTAGATTCTTTATGGTATACTATTCCGTACTTATATATTTTGCATATTGTTAAGTTTTTTTTCCTCAAGTAAGTTAACATGCAATACTTTGTTTGAAAGTACATTCACTATTGGAGATTTTCTTGAAAATTATGTAATTTTATATTTCCTTGTACGCACAATATTCATCCCATGTGTAAAACTTTTGTGATGTCCCCTCTTCTGTGGAAACAGGAAATGACCCTTGAGGAGTACCAGAAAGTTCTGGAAGAGAAGAGGAAGGCTCTGCAGGCACTGAAGGCTGAAGAAAGGAAGGTTGAAATGGACAAAGACTTGAAAAAGATGCAACCTCTTGCATGCAAGAAGACCAATGATGAAATCTTCGCAAAACTGGTGAATTGGATTTCCGCTGACACTTTTGGAGTATTTTGCTCAATTTTGTAGATATTTACTTAAGCGTTTCCTCTCCTTGTAGGGTGTTGACAAGGAAAAGCGAAAAGAGATTGCCGACAAGGAAGAGAGAGCCAAAAAGGTCTGACTTGGTGTTGCTAAATTACTAAATTTCATTTCTGTTTTATTCTTTCCAATGACTGTTCATGCTTGAAATTTGTCTAGTTCTTTTCAATTTCTAATTACAAGCCTTGGTCTAGTAAAGTACGCACACCACAATTTATTCATTTGATAGTGACATGTAGTGTCATAGTATGATGCCTAGGTGATTGCAGTATTAAGATAGTTTTAATAGTCACTTGGCATTGTTGGTCTCTACCATCTATTTTTGTAAGCACAACCTTCAGTACAAGCTATTAGCTGTTTTCGAGTTAGTATTTCCTTCTCTATTACACGCTCCTTTTCCAAAAGTTGGCACTGTTTCCACACTGGTCAATAATCACTGTTGACTGCTGATTTGATGTCAGTTGCTCCTTTAATGTTTGAATGTTTACTAGTGCTGTTAAGGTGAGGGTCTTCATTTGTCCAAATTATAGTACACTCTATTGTGGGGTCTTTTTGCTAACATCGCCTTTCTGGACTTTTATGGTGATCGCAGTCTGTCAGCATTAGTGAGTTCCTCAAACCTGCTGATGGTAGCGGAAGAAACTACAACAGCTCTGGTGGACGTGGCCGAGGACGTGGCCGTAGTTCAAGAGGTGGTGGTAGCGGTTTTGACCGAGGCAACAACACAGCAAGTGCAGTGGCTGCTCCTTTAATAGGAGATCCTGGGCAGTTCCCAACTCTAGGTGGCAAGTGAGACTTGGACCTCTTAACTAGCTTCCTTCTGCAATCTCTTTGGTTTAACTAGGTTGGGTCTTCCAGTTTCCATTGGAGGAAGTTAGGAGTGGCAGAGATGATAATCAGGAAGTTGCATTCCTGTTAGTCTGAAGATTCCTTTGAACTTATTTTAGTGGGTTAAATTGTAAATTTTTTGGTATTTATGTGTTTTACAATCGTGGTTTCTTATTCCTCGACTGTTACTGATTTGCATGCACACCCTTCTAGAAATTTAGGGTATATGGATATTCATCTGTGCACTTCAGACTAGAGTTATGTAGTTCAGTTTTGCTACTTCAGTAGATTGACAATTTTGTTTTCTTAATCTCTGGTCTTTGCACTTTTAGTTGCTAATGAGATACTTGAGAACTAGATGTTCGAAACTCCCGGTAAAGCACAGTTGATTATATGCTGATCATGTTAGGTTAATTGTCTCTCTCTTGGGCTACAGGTCTGAGATAAGGCTAACATAGATAAGGCCATCGTATGCACTACCCATGGACATGTTTTCAAATCCTAGTTTAATTTCTTTTTGGAAAAAGGGTTTCTTTTGTTTTGTATCTAATGACCACAAGATGTCAAGAACCAAGTTCCCGTAGTAGAGCGTACTACCAATTTTTCAAACCCAGTTGGGGGGAGATCTGTGATAAGGTTATTTCTCATTTCCCACAACTTTTGGATCCTGCAGAAATAATGAGTTTGTAGTCAGAAGTGAATTCGAGTTAAAAGTATGCCTTCTTTCCTGATCGGACTGAAGGGCTTACCTTTAGCCAGTCCTTGGCTTCTTTAGGTCGAGAAGTGGCATGCACTGCACCTGTTAAGAGGAAAATGGCTTGCTATCTTAGTTTGCACCAGAGTGATTGTTTTCTTCAATTAGATGCAGCCATAACCCACTACCTCCACACCTCTGGCTCCCCATTGGCCTAGAAGAAGCCGTGTCACAACCACAGAGTGCGAATGAATCATCTGGACAAGATAATGACACAGTAGCACCGGTTCATCTCGAGAAAATAATGACACAGCAACAACAAAATTCGATCACCTGATCATTGAGCAAAATCCCATAGGATGTATCATAGAAAATTTAGTAACCTAAACTAAGTATAAATTTTAGCTAATTTATCGGCTCTATTCTGAGTTTTTTCTTTCTTTCTAGTTTTGCTGTATCTATCACAGCTTTAGTGTTGCATCTGTGGGTTTAGGTAACTTGTGTTTTTTAGGTCTATTTGTATAATTAAAGTCTTTTAAAAATTCCACCATGCTTGTTTACCCCTGACTCATTTGAATCGTGTGGATCTGACTGAAATCACATGACTCATCTGGATCTGACTCAATATGTTTGTTTTGAGTCAGATCTGACTCAACTGACTCAAGAACAATGGTTAAGTTGATCATGAAATTTCAGACATAAGTTGGAGTTTAATAACTCACAAGACTAAAACAGTTTGTGAACTGACTAAAAAGGTTCATGAATAATTTGTGGTCTCGGAGTTCAGAAACTTTTGGTATTGATAAGTTCGCGAACTGTTCAAATCTGTTTGTCTACTCAAGTTACAAAAGTGTTCAGGAACCTCTTAAAATCAGCCAGTTTGCATACTGACCAAATCATTTCGTGTATTCTAACATTTAAAAGTATCGAAAAACATCTCAAAATCAACCAGTTTGCAAACTGACCAAACCAGTTTGTGTACGCGAGTTATTTAGAGAATAATTCATCAAGTCTTATTATTAATGAGTTCCAATTTAGTGAATTGAGCAAATCAGTTCGTGAACATAAAAACTAACTTGACCACTTCTTATGAATTTAATACGCAATTACGATATTCCGAACAATAAATTGCTCTCAACCTATTATGCAATAAGTTCTATATTGCTTAAATTTAAGATTGGAGTTCCACAAAGTAATAGCTTGTACCCGAGATTTCTTCTTTGCAATATTTATCATTTTTCGTTGATGTCTCCGTTGTTCTTCAGTTTTCGATCTTCAAGGTCGACTGCTAAATTCTGATATTCAAATACCATGCTCTAATCCAAGTCCGAGACTGACCTTAGTAAACCATGAATCAAGATATAGTTTTGATCAACTAAATTTTACAACAAGCTTGATATATAAAAACTTGTGAGTTTGACCGAGCGATGCTCTAACAATCTCCCACTTTGTCAATCTTAGTGACAAAACAATCAATTATATATGGATTTAAAAATAAATAAAATTTTGGCACCACCTCCATAACGCTTCTTAATTCAACACTCTTGAATTCTTTGTTCTTCGAGTTCTTCTATGGTTCTGAATGTGTTCGTTCAACACCTTGTTATTGAAGATCCGTAGCTTGATAACAACTTATAAGAATACTCAGAGCATTTACAATGAATAATCAATATACTCAATGTATCTTTACCTACTTCAGAGTCCATTGTACCAAAATTTTAAAGCAATACTACAGTAATATGTTTTCCCCCTTTGTCTTTACTTATCTATTTTTGCTAGATTGAAGTTTACTTTCGCATAAGTAATTCACTCCCCTTAGATAAATATCAGTAAAGCTATTTGTCTTAGTAGATTTCTACTAAAAATTCTCCCCATTTTTGTCATAAATTGAATTTTTTTTCTAATAGGAACTGTAATGAGCTACGCCTTAAGCGATAATCAAAACGAAAGATAACATACCATCTTTTTGGATGATTCCACTAAATCTCGCAACTTAGCATCTTCACCAAGAAGAATTTTTTTAAAGGTATAGTTCTCTTATAACATTCCGCACTCCCTACAAACATATAACATTTAAGCGTAAGTTCAGATTGGACTCTCCCTCATTTATGTAATTCACAAAAAGAACAACAAGAGTGACCTTTCTCTATAAAAGAGAAGGTGTCACTTCTCACCAGTTACAAACAAAGAAGTTGAAAATAAATAAATGATCTTAGATTTTAGAGAAATCCAAAAATATATTCCTTTAAGAGAAAAAATAATCATCAACAAAAATTTGCTCCTCTCAGCCAGTTAGGAACAAAGAGTAAAGAGTGTAATTTTTGTGATATACTTTTCATATGATTTTGTTTTGTTCTACCCATGTAAGAATGTATAAAATGACAAGGGTAACCAGTACACCAAAATATTTTCATATAAACCTACTACATACACACCCTGTGTAATCTTACAGAAATAATAACTACCAAAAGATTACGTTTACAAGGTGTAACTTGGTATAGAGTATAAGTTCGTGACTGATCAAACTATGGGGATCAAATACCAGGTGGATTAATGTACCTGAATAGTTACTTAATTAAAATAACAATTATAATATGGAAGGAAAAATAATCACACAGACACACAAGATTTTGTTAACGAGGAATACTGCTTAGCAGAACCCTCCGGGACCTAGTCTAGTTTAGAATACTTTCAAAATTAAACCGCTATACAAATTGACTACCGCAACTTCGTATAATATAGACCAAGTAAACTACCTAGTTACTCAGTTCCTTAAGTATCCCTGCGCCTACAACCAATATGGGTTACGTACGTGAATCCCAAGACAGAGTCCACTATCTTGAGTCACTTCACCTTCCATAAAGACTTATGTGCTCAACTCAATTGGATCGTATCCCGAAACAGTAAAAGATCAATCTGTTTTAGTAACCACCTCATTGTATTTCTCATAAATGCGACAATGATCAAAGATAAAGTTGAGCATACTGTGAAAACGCGGGGGTATAACAACTATACCCAAAATTTCGTTCGGCAATCTGTATGGAATTGTTTTAGGGTAAAAGCTGATTCTGCTATTTTTGGTAAATTTGGGTGCGTTGATGAGAAACGAATTGAAACCCTAAACAAATGTACTGCACAGGGGTACTTTTAGGTTCAAGAGATCAATCTGTAAGACTCTGGCCTAAACCAAGAAATTGCCGTTCCAGATTCAATTCGGTCACAAAGTGAATGATAAGGGTTGATCTTAGGGAGGGAAGCGAAGAAGGTGTTTGAGATCAGAATGTTGAATTATGAAGGTGTGGCTGTTTTATGACTTGTATCTGAATGTGGAACTGGCTTGCAGAGTGTAAGCTATCAGTTTTTGGTGTTTTCTGGATACTTATGTTGATCACTTCTGTTGTTTTTTGAAATAGGTTGAAATCCTATTTATACAAGTCATATTCGAGCACACCCTGATCTCGTAGGAAGTGAAGGTGATTAAGCAGTGGAGAAGTGAGGTTGTATAAAAAATGGTGATCACCACGTTTCCATTACGAGGGAAAACTGGTCACACTTTTACCACTACTCTCATTGCTGTTAACCGTCAGTCCTTTCCTGACACTTTATCGTAATAGGCGCGTTGCACGCCGCACGCTGTAAACCGCCAGACCAATACCCCAGTTTGTGACATGTTAGATGTCTCGAGTAAATGGGTCAAGTCATGAGACTCGCCGCTAAAAGCAGCACATAGTGCTTTTAGGTCAAATAATAAAATCATTTGTAAAATCAATATTTATAAAACATTGCTTATAATCGATGTATATAAAGCATCGCTTTTAAACAAGCAGCTTTAAATATCGATGTGCAGGAAATATCGTTGTTTTAGAGCTCGTTCAAATTAGCCGTGAATTGAACGTCTTAAAAAAGTAGCATGACCGGCCACCTTTGGGCGATCGTTTGAGAACCCTATGGGTGAGCTACCACTTGATCGATCGCTCCCTGTGGAGGAGGGGTGGCCGATGATCAGAGCGTTACCCTGTTGGCCTCCTGAAAATAAATCTAAACCATCTGACTAGGCTAGCGAAGTTGGATGGACGAGATAATTTGCAGCAGTTGCCTACTGCCGTTGATTTAAATTAGGGTTTAGAAGCCATGCGGCCAAACCTCTTTTGGGCAATCGATTCACGGCACTGGACATTAGTTTGAACAGGCCGATTGGTTAGGTGCAAAGGCAGGCTGCCGGTGATCATGCTGATGCCTTTTGGGCCGCCTGAAATTTGATCTAAGCCATTCAATTTTTGGCCGGCGAAGATGGACGACCGTGATCAATTTGCGACAGCAGTACGTTGCCGCAACACAAACTAGGGCTTCCAAAACAGCGCGTTCACCCTACTTTGGGGCAAACAGTTTGGTGCCCTCTTGACTCGCCGCGGGTAGGTCGATCGACCATGGATAGAGTTGGGTCGCCGGTGAACATGTTAGCACTTCTTTAATTATTCGAAGGAAGATCTAAGCCGTCCAACTAGGCTAGTTAAGTTGGGCGTTCGTGATGTTTTTTGAGATCGTTTTTGCCTGTCTTAGCTCGTTTGAGCTCATTTTTCAACAGCGCGATCACCCATGTTCTGGCTAACGTTTGAGGGTGTTGCGGTTGAACTAAATGGATTCCGACCGGCTGGGATGTTAGTGGGCCCGCCGGTGGTCATCATGATGATCGCCTAGCTCCGCTAGGAGTAGGCTAGGCTTGTTGAATTGCGTGGCCAAATCGTGTGGCCGTGATCGTTTTTTAAGACTGACATGGACAGTCTAGATTTTCCTTATGGAATTTAAGCGCGTCGATCGTGCTAACTTTTAATTAAAAGCGCGTTGACACGAAAATCTCTTTATTAGAGAGTGGTGCAGCCTGTGTGAGTGTTTTCATGCAGATCTCAATACTGACACTTCGGGAGATTCGTGCTACTCCGCTGTGAGTGAACATTAATCTTCATGTCAATGCCAATACCAAGAGTTCGGCTGGGAACATAGAATGATTACTCGGCTGGCTCCGGCATTAGTGAGTAATGCAACTAGGAGCTTAAATACTCATTAGGCTCTATACTAGTGAACAATTCATCTAGGAGCTTGAGTTTCAATATAATATGAAGAGAGACATATGCACTCATCAGATTATAATATATTCTTCAAATTCCTTGAGGAATATAGACATATCAAGGTCTACTACTTCTGATGCTGGGTCAGGTAGGCAGACTTTTACAGTTTTCGCCCTATAATAAAAATCACCATTAACATTAAGTCCCCTGCTTAGCACGTAACAATGACATTGTTGTGGGGTAAGCATTAGATGGTGACAGGCGAAAATAAAAATTAAAAAGACGAAGCAGGTAGATATTATCAGGAAAATTCTAATCGGCCTTCAGCAGCGGGATCACGCGTCCAGTGGCCTTCGTAGTAGCGTGTTGCTAGCTCAGCTATGGGGTATGAGTGCGCTGCGCCCAGCCATCTATTCCCATTCATGGAGAAAGAAGGACTACTTCTTCTGTTCGAACTCTAGAAACTCCGTTCGTATAAAAAGGGGTATCGACCCTCTTATGTTTTTTTTGTTGCTCGTCCGGCTCCGTGATTTCGTCTGCAGCAGCCGGCTCCTCCTCCTCATTGTCAGCAGCTCCATCACAAGCGTGCCAATCATCAGCGGCAAGGTAAGTTCATCTTGTCTTCGTATTTTAGCTGTGAGTGTAATATCCATGAGTAGTTGATCAAACTTGGACATTTAGCTCGGTGTAAATGATGTTCTTTATTAGCAGCGGCAGAGCAAGCATCAATGGTAACAAAGCAATCTCCAATAGTTATAATCAGCAGCAAGGCGAGCCAGGAGAACTCAAGGTAGGTGCTCCTTTCTCTTTTGCGCATGTAGCCAACAATACCATAGATCTTCTCCAGAATGTGTAATAAGGTTCTGTCTCCAGAAGAATGAGTATCTAACCTCTCCAGTGGATTTCAAAATTTACAAAACTCCATTGCACTCCTAGGAGGGATGGATGAAATATATGTTCGGCAATGATCATGTCAGGGCTAATCTTGGAGAGTGTAGTTGTGTTGTTGATCCGTCCTTGACTTTAAGTTATTTGGTGCCTGGATTGCTGAGCCATAATTAAAATGTTCCTTAAACTCCTGAGCATTGACCAGAATAAAATTGTGTTTATTCTGGCTCTTTAGTTTACAAGCTTATTCTTTCCCTTCTGACTGCGATGATGATATGCTGTGGATGCTTGTATGGTTAAAATCTTCCGGAGCCGTTAGGTGAAGTAGACGGGCTGAAAGGCGCTCTGTTGCCGACGTGCTGCTATCAAGTCTTCAAGGACTTCGTTCCAAGCGACATCCTTTGAACCATCTTCTGAATCTTGGACTGTTGTATGGAATGGGATGCGGTGAGCAGTCCCCAGTCACACTTCTGTTTGGTTACTAGAGTTGTACTTTTTGAGCTGGCTTGGGTAGACAGTGCGTTCTTGCAGGGAGTTGTGGATGACCGGATATGTGAAAATATCTTTGCGGCGTACTTTTGGAGTCTTTGATGCACGTGTACGGCTTCATGTTGAGAAATTCCTGCGACTCGTAAAGCTTTGACAGTGATGATACTGATATCAAAAATAACATGGTTAAGAGACGTGAAGGCATCCTGTCCTGGCAGTCCCCAGGTGTAATTATCTTGAGCCTATTTTTCTCCTGAAAGATGTACTTCCATTGCATTTGCTGGTAAAGTGGTTGACGAACTAACGAAGGCGGCAATCTTTTGGATTCGTCACTTGTTGATCAATGGGCGGGAGTCACACTTGATAGATCTGTTTTGTACCCAAACTTTTGGAAGTCCATGCACCCCTTCCATAGGAAATTGGAAACCTAGAAACACCGAATCTGACTTTATCGGCGATTTGGTTGTTGATGCGCAGCTTCGTGCAGGCCTTGGGTAGGCGGCACTGAGTTCTGAGTAGGTGATATGGCAGGCATGATGCGGTTGGTATGTGTGGCTTGCTGAGGCGCAACCTTCCTCTTTGATTCTTCACTGACAGCAACGCTTATGGATGGCTGAGCCAAATACTGCTTGTTGGTCAGGCTCCTTCCAGACAGGGAGGTGATGATATCCTCATGCTACATCTTTGAAGAGTGGTGACTCTGTCACGATTTCTTGGTTGACCGTCTCTTCTGAGTTGAAGAGGTCCTTGACAGTGAATGGATTCAGTGTTGAGCCTCAGTCCCCAAGTGTGGTTTACGTGATTATATCTTGTATGGTTGGTGGGTTTACCATAATAAAGATATCACCATCTTGCCTCCGTACTAGTGACTCTATTACTTCCTCCATGGAAAATAAAATACGCAGAAGTTCGGATTACCTTTATCCGTAGTTGTTGTTGTTATGGTGAAGCTCTGGCTGGTATCAACAAACAAGCAGCGATGGTTCTTGGCAACAACTATAATCAGAAGAGACTGCGTTTTCGTGGGAACAAAACAGGTTGGCTGGAGCTTGGATGGCTACGATCATGATCCTTGACAGGGCACAAATCTTGGCAGGGACGAGTGGTGGCTACATGCACGGCAGGGAGAGGCGTGGTAATGGTGGTCATGGACTTTGGTAACCATGACCATGAATCTTGGATAAGCGAAGAAGCATAAGTAGTGGTAGCTACGTCCACGAGCTTTAGGCGAGCATAGGCGGTGATGCTAGCCACGACCACGAACATTAAAAGGCTTTGATCGGCCGTTATGACCCAAAGGATGAGTTCCTTCCTTTTATTATTCCCCCTCTTTTATTTTCGGTGAAGCAGCTCCTCTCTGATTCCCTGTCGGAAGCTCGCCTATTGTTGCTTGCCTGATACGACACAGTTGAGGGCCGCAAATATGTCTTGACGCTGTGCTTTAGAGAAATATAGAATCTCACATAAATGCTCCATCGTGGACTGTACAGTTTTGTGGACGAAGCCCCCAAAAATCATGCACCTCCTGACGAGAAGAGGATCTCTGTGGACTCCCTCAGTGCTTCGTGGAAGTTCTCCTGCATCCACCTTCTCTTTGAAAATGCGCTTCAATTTGTTGCAATCGCTGGTGGGGTGATTAACGAACCTATGGTAACGGCAATATTTGGGATTTGCCATTTCTTTTTCAGTTGGTGGACGTCTGAGATGAAGTAGCTTGATGGCGTCATCTTGAATCCACGCTTCTAGGAGTTCGATTACCTCTTCAATTGGACATGGGAGGATTAGAGATGCCTCTACAGTTTCTTGTTGTTGTGCAGGCGTCTTAGTCTCAGCTTTCCGAGTTTGAGTTTTCTGCTGCGCTGGTGCCGCACGTTTGGGCTGTTGATAGCCGTTCCCCAGATGCCTTCTCTTTCCACCCTCACTAGTGATTGACTGGAGGTTGGATCTTTTATTGGAAGGACGCCTGCTTTCCTGAACATCTTTACGAGTTTTTTCATTCTTTTCATTGCAAGTACTCTGATGAGAACGTGATAAATCCCACGAGTCTTCTTTTTGAGGAAACATCTATTGATCTTCATGAGCAGACAAGTTAGGTTGGTGGCTACCTTTGCATTCAACGTGACCATAGGCTTCACCTTCCTCACCAGGAATAGGAATGTGAATCTTGGAAGGTGGACTACTGCCATCAGTATTGATCCTAATTTTTTTTGTTGATAGCGTTTCCTCTAGAATGAATACATGTTAGTTCCTTTGATAGTTGATTCGTGAGGACTTCCAAAAGCGCAAATACTTCATCCTGCGTTTTGACAATAGTAACTTGATTCCTGACAATATCATTCAGGATTTTCATCAAATCGTGAATAGTATTAAATATTGAGACTCCATGGCCTCGACAAGGGTTTTGAATGAAAGAACGGATTTAGGAATAACATGTGAAGTATTGTCAGTGCTAGGAGAAGTAAAATTGGGATTAAGGGTTTCTGAACCATTCTGAACCATTCCAAAGATCAACCATCTTGAGAAATTTAGGAAATTGAAAATGGAATAGGGAAAATGAATTTTTGCAACCGAGAGATCAATCTCCCATTGTGTTCGCCAGTTGTTTTGGGGTAAAAGCGGATTCTGCTGTTTTTGGTAAATTTGGGTGCTTTGATGAGAAACGAATTGAAACCCTAAACAAATGTACTGCACATGAGTACTTTTAGATTCGAGAGATAAATCTGTAACACTCTGGCCTAAACCAAGAAATGGACGTTCCAGATTCAATTCGGTCACAAAGTGAAGAAGAAGGGTTGATCTTAGGGAGGGAAGCGAAGAAGGTGTTTGAGATCAGAATGTTGAATTATGAAGGTGTGGCTGTTTTATGACTTGTATTAGAATGTGGAACTGGCTTGCAGAGTGTAAGCTATCAGTTCTTGGTGTTTTCTGGATACTTGTGTTGATCACTTCTGTTGTTTTTTGAAATAAGTTGAAATCCTATTTATACAAGTCATGTTCGAGCACACCCTGATCTCGTAGGAAGTGGAGGTGATTAAGCAGTGGAGAAGTGGGGTTGTGTAAAAAGTGGTGATCACCACGTTTCCATTACGAGGGAAAACTGGTCACACTTTTACCACTACTCTCATTGTTGTTAACCGTCAGTCCTTTCCTGACACTTTCTCGTAATGGGCGCATTGCACGCCGCACGCTGTAAACCGCCAGACCAATACCCCAGTAAGCATCCCCCAGTTTGTGACATGTTAGATGTCTCGAGTAAATGGGTCAAGTCATGAGACTCGCCGCTAAAAGCAGCACATAGTGCTTTTAGGTCAAATAATAAAATTATTTGTGAAATCAATATTTATAAAACATTGCTTATAATCGATGTATATAAAGCACCGCTTTTAAACAAGCAGCTGAAAATAATCGATGTGCAGGAAACATCGTTATTTTAGAGCTCGTTCAAATTAGTCGCGAATTGAACGTCTTAAAAAAGTAGCATGACCGGCCACCTTTGGGCGATCGTTTGAGAACCCTATAGGTGAGCTACCACTTGGTCGATCGCTCCTTGTGGAGGAGGGGTGGCCGATGATCACAGCGTTACCCTGTTGGGCTCCTGAAAATAAATCTAAACCATCCGACTAGTCTAGCGAAGTTGGATGGACGAGATGATTTGCGGCAGTTTCCTACTACCGTTGATTTAAATTAGGGTTTAGAAGCCGTGCGGCCAACCCTCTTTTGGGCAATTGATTCACGGCACTGGACTTAGTTTGAACATGCCGATCGGTTAGGTGCAAAGGCAGGTTACCGGTGATCATGCTAATGCCTTCTGGGCCGCTTGAAATTGGATCTAAGCCATTCAATTTGGCCGGCAAAGATGGACGACCGTGATCAATTTGCGACAGCAGTATGTTTCCGCGGCACAAACTAGGGCTTCCAAAACAGCGCGTTCACCCTACTTTGGGGCAAACGGTTTGGTGCCCTCTTGACTCGTTGCGGGTGGGTCGATCGACCATGGATAGAGTTGGGTCGCCGGTGAACATGTTAGCACTTCTTTAATTATTCGAAGGAAGATCTAAGCCGTCCAACTAGGCTAGCTAAGTTGGGCGGTCGTGATTTTTTTTGAGACCGTTTTTGCCGGTCTTAGCTCGTTTGAGCTCATTTTTAACAGCGTGATCACCCATGTTCTTGCTAACGTTTGAGGGTGTTGCGGTTGAACTAAATGGATTCCAACCGGCCGGGATGTTAGTGGGCCCGCTGGTGGTCATCATGATGATCGCCTAGCTCCGCTAGGAGTAGGATAGGCTTGTTGAATTGCGTTGCCAAATCGTGTGGCTGTGATCATTTTTTAAGACTGACATGGACAGTCTAGATTTTCCTTAAGGAATTTAAGCACGTCGATCGTTCTAACTTTTAATTAAAAGCGCGTTGACACGAAAATCTCTTTATCAAAGAGTGGTGCAGCCTGTGTGAGTGTTTTCATGCAGATCTCAATACTGACACTTCGGGAGATTCGTGCTACTCCGCTGCGAGTGAACATTATTCGTCATGTCATGCCAATATCAAGAGTTCGGCTGGGAACATAGAATGATTACTTGGCTGGCTCCAGCATTGGTGAGTAATGCAACTAGGAGCTTAAATACTCATTAGGCTCTATACTAGTGAACAATTCATCTAGGAGCTTGAGTTTTAATATAATATGAAGAGAGACATAGGCACTCATCAGATTATAATATATTCTTCAAATTCCTTGTGAAATATAGACATATCAAGGTCTAATACTTCTGATGCTGGGTCAGGTAGGCAGACTTTTACAGTTTTCACTCTATAATAAAAACCACCATCAACAGGAATAAACTCTAATATAATTCCGAGAGCACCAACTTAAAAGTGAGACTCAATCAAGAAAGATATCAAAGAGATTTACCTATTTCTCAATACAATTAGTAAATCAACTAGATAGAAATCTGTGAGACTGATGGATATGAGAATAACTGGGATGGTACCAAAAGACCAATGTCTGAGTGTCAATCAAGTCATATCCAATAAACAAGGTCGAATTTAGCAACTATGATTGAACTATGCACAACCTGTGATATTTCAATTATATAAACAAATATAATGTGGAAAAGAAATAACACAGACACCAGAAATTTTGTTAACGAGGAAACCGTAAATGCATAAAAACCTCGGGACATAGTCCATATTTGAACACCGCACTGTATTAAGCCGCTACAGACTCTAGCATACTACAAGTTAACTTCAGACTGGAATGTAGTTGATACCTAACCAAGTCTTACACCGATTAAGTTACAGTTGTGTTCCTTACGCCTCTTGAATCCCACCAGGACTCTGCGCACATGATTCCCTTAGTTGATCTTAAGAGTTGCTACGACCCAAATTCGAGGACTTATAAACAAATCTGTCTCCCACAGATAAGTCTATTCTGTTTTTGTTTCCGTCTTTAGATAAATCAAGGTGAACAGGAAACTCAACTAATAATTCGGTCTTATACTCCCGAAGAGCAGCCTAGAAATATTGGTCACCTCACACTAACCTAACTGATTAACAGAAGAAGTTATTGCGGAATCACAAGAGTCTGAGACGAAGAACTGTTGTGATTACTTTTTATATCTTACCTATCGGAGATAAATCTCGAGTAAACCTTAGAGAAGATTAAACTCAATACGATAGAAAAAGTAAGATCAGAATACACAACTACAAACAAAATAGTTGGATCTGGCTTCACGAATCCCAAAAAAGTCTTCAAGTCATTAACCTAATAATGGTTTTGGAAAACCCTAGGTTAATGGAGAATCGACTCTAGTTTGCAACTAGGACACACGAGAGTGTCGGGATTAGGTTTACCAGATGCAAAAGTTCTCCCTTGTATAGTCTTTCAAATCAAGGTTGCTTACAATCAAAGCTAATATAGCTTAGTAACAAAGTCTTCTTAGAAACTAAGCAATCAATCTCCACCGTTAGATGGTATTAGCTTGATACACACAAATTAAATATACCTATATTTAGATATGGATGAACCATACCTAAACGTGTATTACCTGTTAACTCAATAACAGTTAACCGAAGTTATCCATATGAACACTTATAGTTTAGCCACATTCATCTAACATTTCTAGATCAAATATGATGATCAATCAATCATGATAGATAATCAAATGAATCTAAATATGTTTCAAGAGAGTTGTTCAAATGTTCACTATCTCATAGAAATATACATGAACCATATGAAACATATTCGGTTTGGTTTATAATTGTACAAAGTACTTATACAAGAACCAATTCATGAACATAATGCCACGGTTTGCAAAACAAGTTCACATACCTTATTTGATTAAAGTTCCAGGGACTTTAGTTCGCAAACTCGAACCTGAGTTCATGATTGTGAATTTCATACTTACCGATTTTAGAACCTAACCACTGTGTTCGCAAACATAGTACGCGAACCACTGTTCTGGACTTTGTCCTAGTCTTGTCATTCGTAAATAGAGTACGCGAACCACAGTTCCGGACTTAGCCTTGTCTAGCCGTTCGCAAACAGAGTACGGGAACCACAATTCCGGACCTTTCACAGGTAAATTCATTCACAAACATAGTTCGCAAACAAGAGTTCCGGACCTGAATTAGAGCTTCGCAGTTAGCATACAAAGTATACAACCTGTGTTATATCCAGACATTGGTAGTAGTTCCAAACTCTCATTTATTCATTGAAACATCCTTAGAAGATAACAATGACAATGTTACACATACCACTAGCTTCAAGTAATTTTCAAGTGATTACTCGATCAATACAAAACTTCACAAGATAACATCAAATGATTGTCTCACACGAATCATGTAAGATGTTCAAGGTAATATTCACATGATCATCTTTACTTAATATTTAGTTTCCAACAAATAAATTTTCTCCAACTAAACTCGTCAAGTAGATGATGAAGTTTAAGCTAAATCTAAAAGCTTCCAACACGTATTTCGAGAAATATATAAATGAGATATTCTCGGCTCGAAATTTCAATTGTGTATAATGTAAAAGTCTATATAGCTATACGACTTGGTCTCTTTTAGATATAATATAATAGACTTCTGAGTGATGGATAAATTTTAGTCTCCACATACCTTTTGTTGATGAAGTTCCCCCAAGCTCTTCTGTAGATCTTATTCTTCAATTGGTGAATGCCGTGAAGTCTAAAGCTCAACTACACACTTATATCCTAATCCGAGACATATCTATAAGTAGACTAGAAATCAAGTATATAGTTTTGATCAACTAAACTTGACAAACAAGCTTGAGATAGTAACACTTGCGAGTTCGACCGAGCAGTGCTCTAACATACTGGATCTTACATTTAATCAATATAAACTCCTTTGGTCAAAGCTAAACCAAGACAAAGATTATAAAATTATCTATCTCAGTGAACAAGCTCTATCTAAGCAACTTTACAAGGAGAAACAACTAGACAGTTTATTCGATTTTTCAACAAGTCTGTTTTCTATTGAAATAAATTACTTGTTTGGATCTTAGAGACTTAAGTGTGCACGAAGTATCACAAAGATCAGAATATCAAAAAGAAAAAGTCTTCAATTTTAATAATAACCGTTGCACAAACAGCTTGATTCCTAGTAATAATCAATTACACACAGAACGGAGTATGTTAATAATAGATGATCACTAGTTTTATTTACAGATCTTGAACCACGAGATCTGTAATAGTTAATCCTCAAACAAACTTGAGTGCCTTATGTCAGAAGAGAAGGACCATGAAATAATCAAGTTTGATCTATCAAGGAAAACTATACCATTAGTCAATCAAATCAATAACCGAAAACCAAAATAACAATACGATTTAGTTTCCACTAACGGTACTACTAAAAGCTTCTCGATCCCAAAGAAAACTTTATATGAAGGTAACGCATGAGATTTCACTTAATTAGATTATTCTCCTATACCAACAAGTTTTCTTCCTACAAAAATGGTTCGGCAGTGTGTCAAGGGATGACCTTGTAAGAATACAAGCTCCACTATTTATAGTGTTATGACCAATGCTTGAGTGAAAGACAAGGTATTTCCATTTTCAAAATTCTCAAAGATATTCAACGAATATTATTTCCGGATTAACAAATATCAACTCTATTTCAACTCATAAACCGAAATCACTCTTAGTTGATAACTAATATTAGCTAGTATACATATACTTTACTAATATAACAACTAGAGATATGAAAACCTCTGGGATATGGGAAGTATATATTTTTGAAAATCAGAAAACTATTTGAATTTAGATTTCAAAGGAAAATACTTGAACATTAAGATATAAGAGTTTAGGACATGTTTAAATTACTATGTCGACATCACGTGAACATTCCAAGTTCAAACAAAGTACATCTCGATGTTTATAGAAACCCAAAGATAACAAACCCATCGAAAATGTATAACATGTTTGAAATATGTCAGGATCGGTCCTTACCACTAGGGATCGGTCTTCTCAAGGATCCATCCTAAACTTAGGATCAGTCCTGAATTCCCTTCCAATTACGAAACTGAGTTTCTCAAGTGTACTTCCTTAGATTATGTACATGATATTACGTTGAATCAGAATCCCAAGAGTTGCATTTATTGCGAAATTTCAACACTGTAAATAATAAAAAGTTACCAATTATTGGTATGTCGATTCACAAAGTCCATGGATAAACTATACTTCGTAACTCCATATACTCAAGTTTTATGAAACAACTAGTATATCTTTCCTTGATACTTTGATCGTAGTATATATAATGACCAAGTCACCAATACTAGGGACAAGTTGACAAACTTTACTTTGTATGTTATGTTTTCAATAAATACTGACTTGAAAGAACAAAGATAGAAATGGAATAAGTCATGTCTGTCGTTACTAACCTCGAATGAAGGATGATATGTTCATTGATGCCGGTACGTCTTCAGGTTCTTCATGAGTAATAAGAGAGAGTCTCAACATTTCTATGTTCCTAGTCTAACCTAACGAAGTTGACTCTAGTAACCAAATCAAGCAGTTTCGAGTTTTATAACTAAAATATGACAACCAAACTTGGCATATCAACACTCGGTAGGTTCAACCGATCAATGCTCTGACAGTAAAAATTTGTTTGGAAAATAGCAAATGAAAATGAAAAGGATCAACTTTTGTGAAAGAAAATGAATAGCTCAACTTTATGAAACAGAGGGAGTAATTGTTAGCATTTGCATTACTTGTGAACTGAACAACGCATTCATAAGATCCATCCAAGTATTTCATGATTCTGAATATGTGAATTGCAGATAGCATGGAGGATTTCGAGGTTAATTAGTTGTCATATTCAAGTTTGATGAAACAATAGTGATAAATTGGTTAATTGGAACTCGAGTAATTTGGTTTCCATTATTAGGTAGAAAAATAAGTTTGAGAACTTCCTTTTAAATGAGATCGAATCAGAATTCTTGGATACAAAAGGCGAGAGACTCAGGAGATATGAATTTGAAAATAAAAAAGAAGAAATTTTTTAATGAAGAATTAGAGAGAAAAGAATCGGAACTACTAGGAAACTTCTTAAATTTCTAATACCATAGTGGAAATCAGGTTGGGAAAGAAGAAAATTACATTAACCACTGACCAAAAAACAAAAAAAAACAAAAAGTCGGGGAAGAGAAGATTGTGTTAAAGAGGACAATCCACTAGGAGTAGAACATGTGTTACACTTAACACAGTTAACTAACACATTAACAATTTAACAGAGGTGTAAAAACAAAAAGAAATGTTTTCTTTTGGGTTACGAACTCCTTGGTAGCATCATCTCTTACACATTCAGAAATTCAATACCTTTCTCATTTCAGACATGTAGGTTGTGACGCTGCACCATAGTAAGCACACTGAACACAAACCATTGTCTGCATTCCCGCCAACTGCACTTCCACACATTACTGGCTGAGTTTGCTAACTTGAATTTACCTTGCGCAAATCCTGACTTGACAAACTCTCCTTACTTTTTAGTTTACGGCCATACACAGGTTTGTCCATGCCCACATTTGGTTCGTTATTTAACTTGAAGCACGTCCAGAATCACTTAAACCATACATATCATTTCAAGACTTTCTCAAAGGTCTTCACTGACATATTAAGCATGCCCTAATAAAAATCCCAATCTTCAAATAAATGGCCAATGTCTCTAATTACAAAAAAGACAACAGGAAACCATCTCCATTTTATTAGATTTCTCTATCTAATTAAACCCCTAAATCTCTACCATAAGCATCACTTTACCCTCCCTTCTGAAAATCCGAATCTCCATGATGTTAATGACCCATTGCTCACAAAACCTCCCTCTTCTCTTTCACTGGGAAAACCCCATTTCGTTGTTCCCACCAATAACATGATTCCTACTCAACCCTCATCCAGAAGATCCCAATCACTGTATCCTCATGATGACTTTGTGTCATCAAATAAGATGATCACTTATTATATTCGGATTGCTGATTTAGATTCAGCTCGTAAAGTTTTTGAAAACATGACAGTTAAAACGACTGTCACATGGAATTCGATATTGGCAGGGTATTCGAGAAAACCTTGGAAACTCAAGGAAGCTCGAGAGTTGTTTGATAAAATTCCTGAACCAGATGTTGTGTCTTTTAACACTCTGTTAGCTTGTTATATTAATAATTCTGATATTAAAACAGCATGGAATTTCTTTCATAAAATACCTGTTAAAGATTTTGCATCTTGGAACACCATGATATCGGGTTTGTCAAGGAATGGGCAAATGAACGAAGCTCTGGAACTATTTTCAATAATGCCTGAGAAAAATAGTGTTTCGTGGAGTGCCATGATTTCTGGTTATGTTGAAGCTAACGATTTGGATTCTGCGGTTGATTTCTTTAATAAAGCTCCGATTAAAAGTGTCGTTGCTTGGACAGCGATGATTACTGGGTATATGAAGTCCCGAAAGATAGAATTGGCTGAAAATTTGTTTCAAGAAATGCCGGTTAGGAACTTGGTGAGTTGGAATTCCATGATTTCTGGGTACGTTGAATGTGGTAGATCAGAAGATGGTGTGAAGCTTTTCAGGAGAATGGTGGGTTTGGGTATTAGACCAAACGAGAGGAGTTTGAGTAGTGTTTTAGTGGGGTGTAGTAATTTATCTGCATTGGGGTTGGGTAAGCAAATTCATCAATTTGTTTGCAAGTCTCCATTGTATTTTGATACAAGTGTATTAACATCTTTCCTTAGTATGTACTGTAAATGTGGGGATTTAGGAAATGCACAGAAACTTTTTCATGGGATTCGGCAGAAAGATATTGTTACTTGGAATGCCATGATCTCAGGGTATGCCCAACATGGGCTTGGTGAGAGAGCCATTGGGTTCTTTCATGAGATTAAAAATCAGGGAGTTAGGCCGGATTGGATCACTTTTGTTGCGTTGTTGTCAGCATGTAATCATGCAGGATTGGTCAATCTTGGGATTAAGCATTTTGAATCAATGAAAAGAGATTATGGGATTGAAGCTATACCAGATCACTATACGTGTATGGTTGATCTGCTTGGAAGAGCTGGTTTCCTGCAAAAGGCTGTAGATTTGATTAGTGGAATGCCTTATAAGCCCCATCCTGCCATTTTCGGAACGCTATTAGGGGCTTGTAGGATTCACAAGAATTTAGAGCTAGCTGAATTTGCAGCACAGAAGTTGCTAGATTTGGATCCAAATAGTGCAGCTGGTTATGTGCAGCTTGCTAATGTGTATGCAGACATGAAGAGATGGGATCAAGTAGCTAGGGTTCGGCAGTTGATGAAGGAACATAAGGTCGTGAAAACACCTGGGTATAGTTGGATTGAGGTGAAGAATGTTGTTCATGAGTTCAGGTCGGGAGACGGGTTTCACCCTGATTTGGAGTTAATACACGCGAAACTGTATGAGTTGGAGAAGAAGATGAAGCTGGCTGGGTTTGTGCCAAATCTTGAATTTGTATTACATGATGTGGGCATGGAACAGAAGGAGATGATATTGTTAAGGCATAGTGAGAAATTAGCAGTTGCTTTTGGACTGATCACTACAGCAAAGAGAGCTGAAATTCGGGTATTTAAGAACCTCAGAATATGTGGCGACTGTCATAATGCCATAAAATACATCTCCGTGATTGAAGAGCGGGAAATATTCGTTAGAGATACTGTGAGGTTTCATCATTTCAGGAATGGAACTTGTTCATGTGGTGATTATTGGTGAGAGTTTGAAATTGCCAAATCTTGCTGCGATAACCATTTGTATCCTCCACTAAACAAAAAATATCAGAATTATGTTCATTTGTTTTTTTATTATTATTAACGATGTGGAAAGGATGGATTTGCTATATTTATAAGTGTCTCAGGAGTCAGGATTGTTCTTTGTCACTCTACCATCCTTTGGGCTAGTTTTCTTTCATTTCACGTCAGCCTTTTCAAGAAGGCGTAGAGTGACGTATTCTAATATATCAACCAAGTTACAGCCCTACTTTTACGAGGAAATTATTTTTTTTTGCTCTGGGAGCAATCCAGGTGAGAATCATGACACTAGACCAGCAGCGCTTTGAGGGTTGATACTTATATCCTACTTAATCACAAGAACGGTACTTTAACTTTTTCATTTCGTTTATCAGTTACATGTAGTGATAAAAATGTAGTATGTTCTAGAAGAAAACAAACACAATAAGCGAAACCGAAACCGAAACAAATCATGCACGGCTATTTACTAAAAACATTCCTGATTTCTACAGGCCCTTTAAAAAGAAAAGACAAAAGAAAAAAACAACACAAAGGATCAGCTTCAGCAGTAGCTGAAGAACAAATAGAAAAAGAGCAATCAGGAAATGATCCTGTGAGAGAAGGAAGATGGCTGATGAATAAGTGTGCCAGAGAGAGACTAGTTTTACAAGGATGGAGGGACAAAGATTGTCAGAGAGATAAAAAGTCCGAGCTAAAGTCTTATCCTTAAGAAGAGGAGCAGCAACCACTATTCTGAGTCACGGGTTGTCCTCGGATCTGAACGGTTGGAGGCTTAGCACTGTTCATAGCAGGTTGGCTTGCCATCCTGAAAACCCCCAATTTACAAATTAACGTGGGATAAGTAATAAGATACGGACTACAAGTAGAGTGATGGCACAGTTAAACACTAATAAAGGTAGTAAACATCAACACAGCATTTGACCTTTTGTGTACTCTATGAGTAGAGTTCTCAATCTATTAGTTAACCACTAAAATAACTAAAGGACTACCTGTTTTTTATTTCAGCAGCCATGGCCATAAAGGCTTGCTCAACATTAGTCGCATTTTTTGCACTGGTTTCAAGGAATGGGATCCCTATCTCATCAGCAAAGGCCTGCATGACAAATTCCCCAATATTAACAAACAGGAAAGGAAAGTAATAATACGTTTCAGACCCGCAATTTGTTTACAATGAAGGTTAATTGATGTGCATCTGTTATCTATAAAAAGTTGACAAAGCCTTGTTTCCAACCCGTAAAAACATTTTACCTTAGCAGTTTCAGTTGACACGACTTTATTTGTGGTGAGATCACTCTTGTTCCCAACCAGAAGCTTGTTAACATTATCACTCGCATAACGATCAATCTCGTTCAACCACTGCTTCACGTTGTTAAAGCTTTCTTGGTCTGTGACATCATACACAATCTGAAAAGAAGCCACCAAAGTTAAAACACAGAGATAAGAAATATCGCATACAAGAGCCAAACACAGAGACAAATCTACTTACAATAATCCCATGTGCTCCGCGGTAGTAGCTGCTAGTGATTGTCCTGAAACGCTCTTGCCCGGCAGTGTCCCACTACACGGTCCATTTTTAAAAAAAAAACATAAGAAGATTTCCACAGTTTATGGACCTACAGTCGGAGCAACTCAGAATAGGGAAACAAGGATGGGATCAGTCAAGAGATCATTTATTAAAAAAATCGGAAGTACTTCATTCACTTGGCATGGAAGGATGGACGATCATTTGCAGCAGCAACCAACAGGTTGCTGTGTTTCACTACCAGGATATAACTATGTAACATCTTTACCTAACTTGAGTGTCTATAAGAGCTTAAAGGGTTGTCATAAGAATTGCACTCACATTCCGAATATTTATCCAGCGAAATTAAAGGGTCATAATATGCAGTACAAAATAACTAAAGCAAGCCGAAGTGTAACCCCGTAAACTTACAATCTGAAGTTTAATAGTCTTCCCGTCCTGCTCCACAGTGCGTATTTTCTACAAAAAACACATGATAAATATCGAAGTCATCGAACTTTAGATGATGTGTTACATTAAGATACGCAATAGCAATATTCTTACAAAGTCAACGCCAATAGTGCTGATGTAACTTTCAAGATACGAATCGTCCTGCATCATAGATGTGAAAAACAGTCAGGGATTGATAAAGCTTGATTCTACAACGCTGGAGCACAAGCCACTTTTCCAATGTAGGCAAAACAAAACCGCTCTAGAATACAGCATCAATGACATAATTAAGTCAACAACAAAATATATAACAGCAAGGAACAACATCCACTTACAGCAAATCTCAGAAGCAGGCATGATTTCCCAACACCAGAATCTCCAATGAGAAGAAGCTTGAACAGATAGTCACTGCCAAACAGATCCAGACACACCCAATAAGTTGCCCAAGTGAGAAAGCGAAATATTTCACAAAGCTCGGTAAATCAAATTCAATGGAACTACGGAACAGCAGAAGAAAAGGTCATTATGCGAATTAAAATAAGATTTTTCTTTTAATTTGAACTCGCACATCAAAAGTATAATAATCTCAAACAGTTAAGCACGTTGAATTGCTAGCCACCCCTAACCAAAAACAAATAGCAACAAAAGTTTCATGCCAATTTAGTTTAAGACAGCAAACTCTAAATTTCCTCCATGCATCTAACCAGAATCGGTGTGAAAGACACAAACGGTTTCTTTCACAATTTTACATGCAGTGCTCAACAGAAGCAGAATTCGCTAACAATAACAAAAATTTAAATTGCTCCGATCTAACTTAGTACAAACAGATCACATCAATTTAAACAACTAAATAACAGATTCCAAGAAACATATGGATTTTTCAATAGGAAGCCCTAATATGAACTAAATCAATACTCAATCGATACAAGAGAAGAAGACAGATCTACAAGATTAACAGAACTCGAAGTACAACAATTGACCAAAACAACAGAATTTTTCATATTTCTTACAACTTGGAGACAAAAGTTAAACAGATATTGGAACTTACTACTCTGGGTTCATAACTTCGGGTTGAATTATAAGCAGTTACAGTGATGGCGCCGGATCTCTCTACGTTCCGGTAGAACCTCAGACAATTTGAGATTACCAGAGACTCCAAAAAGAAAGGAAACTAAAGCTTTCGGAGAATTGGGATAAAACAAGTTTATATATTAAGAATTGAGATCAAACGAAGAGAAACACTTACTTTGCATAAAAAGGATTACACAATTACGTTTCTATCCCTCATGGTTATGGTGGAATTACGTGCCATATACGTCTTTTGTTGTATAATGGAGGAAAGTGGAGGGAAATGGACGTAAGCCGGTGCTTAAAAGCTTTTCCACGTGTACTGCATTGAATCATTTGGTGGTTTGAAGTTGAACCAATGATTGTCTAGGTAGCAGCAAATAGAGGGTGGCCAATCTTTGATCCTACATTTGCCACTAAGGCTGGTTCCTATGGGGTTGGCTAAACCACCCATTTGCCATGCCAGCTGGCCTGGCAAGCTGGCCGCGCCACTATGGGAGAAAAGTTAACCGATCGAGTCTCCACCGCTAGCGATCTTCATAAATCCGGTCGGTCTTGTAATTGTCGCTTATTGAATAATGAAGTAACGGCTATTTCCCCCCACGTCTCCCTATAAATTCACCCCATTCAATTCAATTTAATCACACCTCATTTTCTCATTAACTCTACCATCTTACTCTTTTGTACCTTTAATCCTCTCTTTAATTTTTATTTTCAACTTAATGGATTCTTCTGACGAAGAAGTGCGTATTCATATGGATCGATTTGAAGAACAACAACGAATATTCGTTCAGGCGTTTCAACAAATTGATGAAGAGTCAGATGAAGATAAAGAACTTAACAACAATTTGCTGAAGCTATATTCATCGGGGCAAATACCTAGAGATCCAGAGCCAGGAGAAGTGTTCACAAGAAGATATATGTACCGGGGTCGAGATGAATGGCACGAGAAGCTGATGCACGATCATTTTCTTCCCAACTGTGTGTTCTCTGATAAAAATTTCCAAGGTCGATTCCGCATGCCCCGACATTTGGTGCTAAAGATTATTGGTGAGCTTTGTCAGGTAGAACCTCAATTTAATTATCAGTATGATGCACTGAATATTAGAGGTCATAGCCCTGAACAAAAGGTTACTTCGGCCTTAAGGATTCTAGGATATGGAAGACCTCCAGATTCTAATGATGAGTATCTTCGCATTGGCAAAACAACCGCTTACAAGTATCTTTCGTTGTTTTGCGAAACAATGATTAATCATTTTGGTCCAACCTATTTACGAAAACCAATTGACGCGGATGTTAGAGAAATATTAAAGTAAAATCAGGTAAGGGGATTTCCCGGAATGCTGGGTAGTCTTGACTGCATGCATTGGGTATGGATCGGATGCCCTACCTATTGGGCCGGTCAGTATAAGGGTCACTACGCAAATCCAACGGTTATCCTTGAGGCTGCTGCTTCTTATAATTGTTAAATATGGCACGCTTTTTTTGGTTTCCCGGGATCTCAGAACGATATAAATGTTTTACACAAATCGCCTTTGTTTGAAGATTTAAAGTATGGAATTTGTCCTCAGGTAAATTTCACTATCAACGGGAATCACTACACTCATGGTTATTATCTTGCAGATGGAATTTATCCAAAATGGTCAACTTTAGTTCAATGTTACCGTCAGCCACCTGCCGGTTAAATGGGTCGTTCATACTCATATTTCAATAGTAAACAAATGAAACTGAGAAAGGATGTTGAACGGGCTTCTGGAATTCTGAAGCTGAAGTTCGCCATCATTTGTGGGCCTTATCGTAGTCTAAGTGCTCGTGAAATGCAAAAGACTATGCTGACTTGCATCATTATGCATAAGATGGTAATTCGGGAAACTCGTCGTAATAAGAATTAGACTAACCATCAAGATGAAGACTTAAGGCCTGAGATTCTACCAACAAGAGGATTACCTGTAAGGAACTATGCGCAAATGACTAGTCATATTGAGAACAGAACTCTGTATAACAGGTTAAGGGACGATCTCAGAGCGAATATATGGGCTGAGTTTGGAAGAGATGGAGGACAAATTGAGTAGTGTTGTCAAGTTTAGTTGTTTAAGTTTCATTTGTTATTTCATAGTTTTGTTTTGAAATTGTTTAATTGTTTAAGTTTCATTTGTTGTTTCATAGTTTTGTTTTGAAGCTGTTTAATTGTATAAGTTTCATTTGTTGTTTCATAGTTTTGTATTGAAGCTGTTTAAGTTTAATTTTTTTAACGGTCATTAAAAGTAGCGGTCTAGACTTAATCGCTAGCGGTCTAGACTCAATCGCCAACAATCTTTATAAATATACCTTCACTTCATCCATTTCAAAATCACACCTTCACTTAAAAACTTCCACTTCATCCACTTCAAAATCACACCTTCACTTCTCTACCAAAACTTCTTTACTTTCTGGGTAATTTATGGATGATCCTAGATTTACTGAAGATGAAGATTTATCTCTTTGTAGAAACTATGTAATATACTACCCGAAGAGAGGTGAAGAACGACGGATGAACGGTTTACCTAGTATGAGTTATTTGGGTAAAATTCATGATGCCTTCTGCACAAAGACAGGTAATCCTCATAACCGGGATCGTGCTGCTTTGTTTTTCCGATTCATGACTATCAAAAAAGATCTTGTGGATTTTATAGCTATGAAAAGGATTGTCACTCGATATCGTCTTAGAGGTGACACCAATGCTGAATTGGGAATACGAACTCGAGACGAGTGGCGAAGATGGAAAGGAATTTTTTTTTAATACGAAGCGCATTACCAAATTCTTAAGGAGTTTCTAATAACTCGTATGTGATGTTAGGCTTAAGTTTAGTTCTAGGATTAAGCAGAAGTTATATGATAGACGCATTTATGTGTCTATTTTCATCTCTATTGTGTATATTGTTAGTACCCATTTTTGTACTTATTTTGGTATTTTATCCCTTTGTAGGTGTTTTTGGAGAAATGGGCTTTTGCGGCGAAATTGGCTCGAAAAGTTGTTAAAGGCACCTGGGAGGACATTTGCTATTCGGACTCTCATTTTGGATAAGGGGTAACCCATTTCCAAGCAGCTGCTAAGCACAGACCGGGATTGGATAGGGGGACACCTCCTTTACGTTCAAATTCTAAATTTTGGCGGGAAACCAAAACTAAAATATACACACGTTTCTGGCAGTTTTGGTGGTAGTGATTTGGAGGAGTTTGAGGTCGATTAAACCTCTGATTTTCATAGGGTAGACTCCTTATGGGTCTAGGAATCAAACATGGGTGTTGAAATCGATTAAACTGGGCTCAATCGACGGATTTTTATCTCAACGGCAAAATATGGAAAGTCGCGTGTGTGACCGATTTTAGGAAATTTTAGAGAGATTAAAGTGCTATAAACCTTCCCAAAGCTTGATATCTATCTAAGGAAGAGTTTAGAATCAAAAGGAAAGCTCAGAAACGCGTGGAAATCCTAAAACAAGAAATTGCCGCAACTTTGCCGTGAAGAGAAAGGAAGAGATTTTGGAGAGATTTAATCGGTATTTTTGATATAAATAGATTGTTTGGGTCATATAGAAGAGGTGTCGAAAGTTTAGAACAACACAGAGCCGAAAAATCAAAGTTGCAGGAAACCCGCTGCTGCTGCTG
>JAJJMB010005149.1:1300811-1329140 GCA_023531105.1 Papaver atlanticum
GAACGAATCTTATTACCACTTTTTCTACAACAATTAAAATCATATCATTATAGTCTTAAGTTTAGTTTTCATGGATGTTGTCAAGTTTAAGTTTTAATGTAATGAAAAAACTAGAACAATTTAGTTCTAGTCTTAAGTTTAAGTTTTAATGTAATGAAAAAACTAGAACAATTTGTAATGAAAAAACCAGAACAATTTCATTCACCATAACCAAACTACTACATCTTAATTAAAATTAAAGCTGATACATTAATTAATTAAGTGGCACTACTTCATCGTGGTCTTCATCATCCTCATCTTCAGCTTGAACTCCAAATTGTTTTTCCAAATTTCTCTTGTTTCGTTTTTCTTCCAACTCCTCTGCTAACCTGTCCATCTCCATCTCTCATACCATCAATTGTCTGGTATTCATTGTTGAGGTGTTTGCATTTAGAATCTTATTCTTGTCATAGTCTGAAACAAATTTCTCTTGAGTTTGTCGATGTTTTTTCATCTCCCTAGTCAAGAACTGCCGGTCTACTGCTCTTTGTTTTTCGACGGTCTTCTGATGCTCTATCAAAGTATCCAAAACACCTTCACTTGCTTCTCCTTCTTGGGCAGCTTTTCTCGCTGCTCTTGCAGCATTTCTTCCTAATAATTTTCTCTTAATCGCAGCATTGACATTCAAGTTGGAATTGTTGTTTGTTGTGGTTTCTGGTGAAGAAAATGGATTTTCCCAAGGGGGATGAGATGATTGTAAAGCTGGCGTTGAAGGAGAAGAAGTGTATGGTGAACTTGCAGGTATATTCTGCATGTTTGCTAACACTTCTGGATTATATGTAGGCAACACTTTCAAAACCAAAAAATTTCCCATGTTTGTGGTGCCAATCAGTTCGACACTTTCGTTCGACATTAACATCGACAAGACCGCTCGCTCGAGCACGAGCAACTTGCATTATAGCTGCAACATACAAGGCAACTTGGGCGTTGATTATAACGAAGCGACCGAACAATCCATTTGCATCACGATCGTTGATGTTCATAGTTTCTTCACGAAATTTAGCAAATATGTTATCCCACAACTTGGTAGATTGTTGTTGGGCACCATCGATACTATCTTGTGTAAAGAACACATAGTTTCTGCAAATGCTTTCATCTTCGGCTACGATAAATTTTGGACCCCTAATCTTCTTATGTTTATTAGATTGAGTATTAGATTGAGACATATTAAAGAAATTATACAATACGAGTGAATGAAAGAGTTGGATGATGAAATTTGTTTTAGATTAACAAATGTGAAGAGTATAGAAGAGAAGGTGTGAGTTAAAATGGAAAAAGAATTTGGTATTTATAGGGGTGAAGATTTATGGCCGTTGGATCAGATTCTACATAGCGGTGTAGACTAGACCGACCGGTCTTATAAAAGCCGCTAACGGTGTAAACAAAACCGGACGGGGTAGTGTAGGTGCAAAACTGGCAAATCACACCCTTAGGAACCGGCCTAAAAGTTGCTATAACAAATAATTACTTTTGAATTTTGAATATACTTTTGATTCTTGCCTTGTCTTTCATCGGCTCTTATATATTCATCTTCTTCTATAATTTGTCGATTGCCCCCCTACTGCAATTTTCTCAGGTTTCGTGAACTTATATAATATATACCGGTGTTTTTAAACAGTGATCAATTTATCATGGACAGTGGGCATTTAACCTAAATTAAGACAAATTGCACACCTGATAGAAACTATACAAATAATAAGTCTCTTTTCCAAATTCACCTGATTAATTAACTACACTAAATTAATATGGACAGCAAGTAGTAGACCTCATTTACAACCTAAAGTTTAAAATAGTCATATATTATGCGTATTCAGAAGCTCTTGGCAGAACATATCAATGAATTGGTCCTTCTGCAAAACAAAAAACAGAAAAAAACAGAAAACAGAACATGTCAGGAATGTTTATAAGAGTTTTCTATGAATGGATCAAAAACCATTAAAGTAAGCAATTACATTCTAAAAGTAAGTTGGTAAAAATTAAAATCCTAGACTCTTTCTTTTATAGCAGTGAATTATAATGCAAGTTATGGTGAAGAAACATCATTTTGGTATTGTGAAGTGGATCGGAAAAGGCAGTTGTCCTGTGGTGAAGTGGTGACCAGTAGGATAGTAGTGGTCAGAGTGGAGAACAAGAGTAAAGAGCAGGAGTAAATATAGAAGCAGTTCTCCACGAGTCAACTGTAAAATCTCCTGTTTCAAAAGGAAGTAGCTTCTTTAACAATAGAAGTCAAGTCGAATTGTCCATCCAATTTAACTTTTTATTTATTTGGTACTAGCAGCAGGAAATATTATGAACCGTACGGATATTAAAGATATAACTAATAAGCAAGTAAGAAGACGCTGGTAGAAATTACAAACCTGAATAACCCTCAGAAGTGCATCGCGAACTTTTTCTCGGGTAAACACTGGCCTATATGTTGGAGCAGAAGCAGGAGTGAGTGAAGGTGGTGGATTAGGTGGAGGAAATGGTTGCAACATTGGAGTGCCATATGGTCGTTGAGGACCCACCGGAGGATGAAGAGGCAGAGGAAGAGGAGGAGGAGGTGGAGGAGAAGGAGCAGTCGATATACACGAAGATATTGTCGGTATCATCAATGGCGATGAGTATGGTGGAGGTGTGAAAAATGTAATGGGTTTTATTAGATTCGTGAGACGGCTGTTGTTATCGTTGTTTTTGCTACTATATTCAAGGGAATCAAGAATAGGTAAAAGAGGAGCAGAAGAAGCTGGTAAAACAGGAGATGGTAATTGCTGGGCTGGTGGGGGAGAGGGTGCACTAATTGGTTCATTGGAAGAAGAAAGAGAAGATGGCAGAGATTGATCAGGTCTTCCATGAGCTGCTGCGCTTGAAGCATTCCCTAAATTCAGAGCCACCTGATGAAACATGAGCAAATAAATGTTTACATGGCTGGTGAATGTCGAACACATAATGGTGCAAGTGTAACCTAGATGCGGAGAAACCGAATGGAGTACAAATAAACCACACGGTTTCACCTGCATAAATTTGTATTTGGAATAAAACTAGAAGATCTAATCGAAGGCACAAGACACCAAGAATGATATTTAAATCATGAATAGATATTAATAAAAATGATTGGAAATAAATAATCTTTGGTGAAGAGAGCTTGGAATCGTACATTGAAGAAGTTAACGAAGGAAGAATCATCAGGAACATTTGTGATGGTAGTGCCAGCTGTAGACGATGGCTCCAATGGGCCTTCCATCACCGCCATGGTTGGGACTGCTTCCAGTTCCTCAAATTCACTGAATAAAAAAATCAGTAGTCAACATAATAAGTATAAGAGACTTTTTTTTTTATCTTGATTAAATGTGGACAAGGCTATCTTTAGGCACTCACACACTATAACTATAGAAACAGTGACTAGCTCACTCATCTTACTAGTTTAGCAATATTTATCAAAGCACCTGAAAGAATAACTTTAGGGTGCAATTTCATGAACATCACAACGAGTATATAAATCCCATATCATGCGCAAACGGTTCTTGGTATCTGTAAACAGAATAAGCTAATCTACGAATATCGAAGATGCAATAATATATCACAACCAAAATTATCAATGATAGCAGCAAAAATGTATCAATCATAATGTAGTAACCTTGCAGTTTTAATTTCGTATAACTCACATTCAAGAAGAAGTTTATCCTCAGAGAGAACATTATAAGAAACACAAGGTTCTGAAACAGTACCTTTTAGTTGAAGAAATTTTTGGCTTTTGAGGAACCTTAGAGTATGCATTAAGTATCATGAAGATAGAAGACACAAATTTAAACCAAGTAACATCATCAGCATTGTTTCTCTAATCAGAGATAGTGACACAATTCATGACTGTTCACAATAACTTTATAGAATTGAAGAAAACGTTTGCAAGGCAGGAAAAAATTTAACAAGAGGTCCTCCATCTACATCATTGTCAACCAGAGAGCGGTTACGTATCCAATTAACTTTGAATAGGTTCAAGAGACAGATATGGTGGTCAAATTTAGTGCGGTATGGTGGTGAAAGAGAAGTTTAACTTTAGTTCAATATGGTGGGGAAACTGAAGTGTAATCTTAGTGAACTGCTAACACAGCTGCAAGCCTTGTTTCCAAAAAAAGTGATGCTTAAGGTGTAAACAACATGCAAATTTTCAGTGGTGACAATGAAACGTTCAATATAGAACATTTATGAACAAGCATAAACGTGAACACTTTTCTACGAGATAAAGGCCTTTTAGTTTTTTATTTTTAGTTATTGATTTGTTATCCAAGCAAAAAATCATATCAAAAAGATAAGGCAGTGCAGTAGTATCAGAATTCCTTCATTTGGCTATGAAGACATAAACTGCACGAAAAGGAAAAGCTATTGCAATTATAACATATAATTTGTCTTGGAGGCAATAGTTTATGAGGTGGCATACCTGCCAAACAAATTTGCGACGTCTTCACACTCCCGTGAATTATAAAACCAAATACCATTTACTTCTTGTGCCGAATTCCGGTACAAGAGGTATGAAACCTGAACCTCATACTCAAACTCTCCAAGTAAATCCTCTACCAAATTTTCTGTTTACACAAGAAACATTCTGATTTTCAGATCAGAACCAAAACTTTTGAATCAAGCAAAGAACGTTACATAAAAGGTTTAAGGGCTCCTGAACAGAACATGCACAAATGAGCAGATCCAAGTTAGTAACAAGGCCTTAATGGTAAAGATCCTAAGAGATACGTTTAGAATGGCTAACTTCAAGGTCTCCTTAGAATTAGGCAAAAACACGTGTACGTACTACATAGGTATTTTAGAATTCGTATACGCAGATAGTCCATACGGAATATAAATACCATGCACAATTGATATGCACATCCTATAATAGATTTATCTGATTTCTGAAGACATTCATGAATGAGATGAATAAACTCCAGAAAATCAAAGCTATTGCCAGTTTATTAACATGTTTCTCTCAGAATTTTGTAATATATGTAGTGTGATCTGACTACTAGCACAAGCTTTGGTTTCCCCTTTTAGCACCTTCGTTATTGCAATACATGAGTCAAGACAAGTTGGGAACGCACTGTGTTTTTTCTTAATCAGTAGAATGATTGTTGAGGTCGATGACATCCAACTTGAAAGCTATAAACTAGTCTAACTAGATGTACGTACTTCGCTATACTGCTTATCAAAAACTATCAACAATTGAGACAATATCAAATCTAACCAGTTAACTAGAAAAGGAATAGCAGATAAGAACCTGTACTACGCCTGTTCATCACAATGAACTGGAAGCGAGGCTGGGCGTTCCTCTTGACAACAAATAGAGATCCTTCGACATCCTTTCGACTCTGCATTTATTATACAATGAAATTAAATCAAAAGGTTAGTAACAAAAACCAAAGCTGAGATCATAAGAAAGTAAATTGTTTATACGAACCCACTGACTAAGTTCGACATTAAATTCATAGAAAGTAACGTGAGCTGCAGTGATTAAGATCTCTTCAACATATGGATCGATTCGTTGAAGAACTGTGAGATTGAGAAGTTTGGTGCTTTGTTGATCTAGATTTGGGAGCAATTTCCCACCCTGAGTCATTATTTTCGTTTTTTCTAGTCTAACAAAGGTAAAACCCTAATTCTAGTTGAGGAGAGATGAAATTTTGTCCGCGAGAAGCTTCATGAGGTTTTTCTACAAGAGACATCACAGACATGATTTTTGACAATTACAAAATGCCCTAATGTTATTTTCTTTTTAGTTAATTATTATTGGATAAGGAGTATTATTATAAGAAGTTTGGAAGCCTGACAAGCTAAGCTCCAACAACGTACTACTACATAGGAACCAGTCAAGGGAGCCGAAGCGGATATGGGGTGATTACGTCGCAAGGGGGGAAAGATAACTCTACCTTCCATGTCAAATTCTGCAATATTGCGTCATCGGGGACTTGAAACCTCTTGGAACGCATCAAACCTTTGAGGAATGAGGATGACCAACTGAGCTAGCTACCCGTTTTAATGATTTACGTTTTTATGATAAGCTCATCTTCCGAACCGGTTTGATAACAGGGTTGCAAAATGGAAAAGCAATCACCTTAACCAAACAGGTAGGTCTGTTCTTGTCAAACATGTACTAAATTATGCCTCAATCTATCATATGAACACTTTCTTAATTCCAGATGAGGTGATTTATAAGATGGAAAAGTTTCATAAAGACTTTTGGTGGGTCAAAAACAAACCAGGTGATCTCAAATAGTAGGAAGGATCTGTACCCATAAACATCAGGGAGGTTTTGGTTTTCGTAATCTTAAAGTTGTTAATTCCGCTTTTTTGGAAAAAAACTTATTGGAATCTTATACATTCCGAGGATAAATTAGGCACTATCATCCAGAAATGCAAGTACTTTAAACATACTCATCCTTACATCATCCTAACACCAAAGACTCATCTTGGATCTAGAAGTCAATTTGTCATGGACTAGACATAATTAGGGATAATGATGTGTGGGATGTTAGAAACGGTAGAAAGATTAGTGATTTTACTGATCGTTGGATTCACAATGCTTCTGAACCTTTATGCATATCACAGCCTAATCCTTATTATAGTGTTGCTGAGTTTATCGATCAAGACAAATCTTAGAATGTGCAGCTTGTGAATTCTTTTTTCACTCAGGATAATTCTGCTAGAATACTCAACACTAGGATCCCAATATCTAGTGATGATAAATTAGTTTGGCCTCATACAATATGGTTGTTTCTCTGTTAAATCTGCTTATAACATCTTGTCTGGCTACTATAGTGATTCTCACCAGAATTCATCTCAATAGGATAACATCTATAAGTCTATTTGGCGCTCCTCAGTATTACCCAAAGTTCAACTATTTATTTGGAAATGTGTTAGAAAATATATTGCCAACCAAATCCAAACTCAGTAGTTATATTCAAATATAAATGCTACTTGTTGTTTGTATGATGATGACATTGCTAACTCTGCTAAGCATCTTATACTGCACTATTCATTTTCAAAATCTATATGGTCTTTAGTCCCGAATGGTAATCTAGTTTTACAAGATGCTGATACTAACAGCTCTATACTAGGGTGGATTTAGAAGTGAATAGATCATTGTAAGGATTAGAAATCTCTGTGCACTATCTTTACAACTGCCTGGAAAATTTGGAGAGATAGGTGTGTCAAAGTGTTTCAAGGAAAAGCTCTAAATCCTAATAATACTGCTAGATCGTAGCAATAAATCTAGCCAATGAACATTGTGAACACAACATATCAGATAAAAGTAACATACCTATAGAGTTATGGCGTGACAGTTCAATTGATCAACAAGAAGATGTTTCTACCAGATGTGTTAAAATCTTTTGTGATGCTTCGTATATAAAAGATTCTAACAACATTGGAATTGGGTTATATATGGTTGATATTGCAGGTAAATTTGAGGGTTGCAGAACTGTCACAGGACTAGCTCGAAGTTCCGAAAAAGCATAAAGCCTTGTTATTCTGGAAGCAACTAAATCGACAATGAGCAAGGGCATAAATGAAGTCTGCATCTAATTCAATGATGTTTTGTTATCAGTCAATTATTTAAAGAATAAGAATAACCAGATTAGGTGGTTTAGTTGTCCAATCATAGAAGATTGTCTTCATTCTTCGAACAGTTTCAGATTATTTAAGTATTTCCCATATTATTAGGAATTCTCATTGTCTTTCAATGGCTGATAAAGCAGCTAAATATTGTAGAAGGAATAACATTACTGGTGAATGGATGAACGTTCTACCTTATTTCCTTCAATCCTTATAATCTTTTTTAAGTTCTTAATTAAATTCTTTTTTCCTATAGAAAATAAAGAAAAAAAAAAATAGCCTCGGAAAGACTCCCCTAAGATCGTCTCCATAAATAACACATTGTATTTAAAATTTGAGGACGATTTCAAGCCTGTCACTGAAATTGAGGGTTTTAAATTATTTTGATCACCTGGTTGGGTGATCAAAATATTGTTAGCAGTAGTCTTAGCCAAAACAATCACCTATATTCTTTGCTTCTCTATACATGTAGGTAATTACGAAAGAACAAAAAAAAGATTGTCGTTCTTAAATGTCTTTGATCATCCATTTAGGATGTCAAGGTAGGCCGGAGATATCTTTACACCATTGGACAACAAGTTGAGAATCACATTCCACTTCAAGATGTTAAATTTCCAAGTTTCTAGCCAAAAGGGGACTTCTTTTGAAGGCGTAAACGTCAACCGTGTTGCATTGCTGGTAGTACGATGAAGATGGTGACCAAATCCAGATTTGCCAAAATTTTAAGAACTCCTCTTATAATTGCAATTTTTTTTATTAGCAACTGAACGATCAGTATTGAACTTAAAGTGATGTGGTTTTGGGAGTTGTCATTAAGCAAAATGTCATTCTTGTTAATTTTCTTAGAATATTCTTCTTCCTACAGAAGAGATATATACTAAAGCCCGAAGAGTATCTTGAATAAAAAAATTAATAATCCAATGAAAGTTGTAGGTGAACAAAGAAAAATCGAATCCTAAAAACCCAAATAAAATAAGGAAAAAGAGTATGCCAGTTTATGCCAACAACAACTTTAGTAATAAAGAAAAAAAAATTGAACCAAAATGGCTCAAATGGTCTGAAATGAATCTGGATTCCCCACTTGAATTATAACTCATGCATGATAGGTGCATTATTTGCATTAGTTTCATAATCTAATTCATTTCTTTCATGTTAGTTTTTACCTATTATGCTTTGAGTTTTTGAGTTCTTTGGAAGTTTTGAAGTTAGTTCAACCAAAGACGAAGAAATGAGTTCGTTCCAACATTAGAACGAGAAATAAGAGTTGAGAAACAAATTTGGAGACCAGTTTCAAAGTCACTTACATCTAGGAAGTTCCAGAATACTAGCCGAGACAAGTTGAAGATTCAACACCAAATTCCATAGTAACTTACGGTGGAAACCAAATTCAACACCAAGTTTGGAGACCAGTTTCAAAGTATGGGGCATTCAACCTAGACGTAAAATAAAATGAAGATACATCAAAATGTATTAGCATGTATCTTGTGGATAACTGATAAAGGAAACCAACTAAAAAAATGAAGTCAATCAGACGTCGGACGAAAGAGTTACGAGCACAATAGTGAAAAAGAAAATCAAAAATCATAGTCACTTACAACCATGTTTTGGCCTACACGACCTAGCCGTAAGTGACCCTCAAAAATCACAAAAACCTTTAGTTTTCAAAGTTATTTGCGGCTAGGTTCAACCTAGTCGTAATTCTGGAGGTTTTGGCGATAAATTGGTTGTCATATCTATGGCTATGAAAGCAACCTTCGACCTAGTCGTAGATCGGGTATTTATGGCGTATATTTGGTCTTTAAATCGAGTTTTCTCGGTCATGGAATTGATGAATAAGTACTATATAAGAAGACACTTTAGACTCTTAAAATGTGTACAAAAATTCTAGAACAACAAGGAGAATAATGATATAGAGCTTGGAGTTACAATTGATCATACCATTGTTAGGGACTGTTGTACTTGCTTTCTTGTATATTTTCATGGATTTTGAGAAATCTGTGATGAACTAAACCTTTTTTATTGGTTTAAAGATATAGTTTGAGTCTTAAACATGTTTATTAATTAAAATATTCATTCTTTATGTTCTACCATTAATAACGCCATGTATGACTGAGTGTTTGTTTGTTAAAGTCGTGAATCAAATAAAGATGTATTCATATCTATAGGTAAACTTAAGATCCAAAATTGTCAAAAAAAATAATCCTTGTTACAAGTATCATAACATAGTTTTTAATGAAGGGGTATTACCATGTAATTATTTTTAGAAGCATAACATAGGATAAACCTGAGTCGCTCTTGCACCGGATTGCTTAGAATAATCTAAAATCATAAAGATCATTGCTTTGAGTTAAACTTCATTGGCTCTTGCACCAAGTTATTTAGTGAACATGATTCAAAGAGTGGATCTTTTGCTTTTGATGAAAATTGAAGTTTTATGCCGGAATAAGCCTACGATAGGACCCTTTATAGTAATTAATATTAAGAGACAATGAATGTTAAGTATGATTTGGTTGATAACATGTTGCGAGATGGAATATAAAACTTGACCAGTACTCTTTACTTCTAATATTCATGATAATTTACTTGCTTTAGTATACTTTAGCTTTAATATCACAATCAAAACATCCTTTTTACCTAAGAAATTAAAAGTAATCGACAATCACCTTCCTTCTCGTGAGAACGAACTTGTTCTTGCTACTTTTTCCTAATTTATATTCGTGGTTTAAGAATTTTGATTTTTTTTCTTAGCTTGCAACTGACCAAATTTTACGTCGCTGCCAAGATTAGTTTTTGTTTTTAACTTAGTTTTTGAGAATCTTGTTTCAGGTATTTGATCTCTGGCATCCACTGGGATTTGCCCAAGGTGCGGAATTACAACTTGCAAGTGAACATTACAAAAACTGTAGCAAGCATAGATGGTTGACGAAGCATATCCTCCTTCACCTGCTATCAAGACGACCAAGGAGCTAACACCTCTATCTTTGGTCAACAACAGTTGCACATTAACTTAGATAATTCAACTAATCTCAATTCTCAGTTGATATATTGGTTACCTAAGTATAAGGGATTTGCAGGAAATGATCGTAATCGCCAGTTGAAACTATTACCACATAGGTTAAAAAGTTTAACACCAGCTGGGAATAATTTATAAAGAGCTTTACGGACAGATTCTTCATTCTCTTTGGTGGATTATACAGAAGAATTTTCTTGTAATTTACCAGCTGGGAGTATTACAACATGGAACGACATGAAGTAAAAGTTTATAAGAAAGTACTTTCCCACCTCCAAAGCATTAGCAATTCGTAACAAAACCAACGAGATTAAACAGATTATACCCGACATACTAATACTGGGAAAGGTAAAAGAAATTGTTAGCAAGTTGTCCGCACCACCAATATAACTATCAACGACTTATACAAAATTTATCTGATTGAGTGATTCCTCAAGATAGATATATCATTGATGAAGCTCCGGAATTAATTGAGAGTATGGACACAAACACGCAACAATTGCACATAAGAAGTGATATAATAGTTTGAAGGGTTGATGAAGTTAATGGGTCACATACTGAGCAGATTTCGGGTAATATGGATAGAATGATACATAAATTGGCTGCAGTCATCATGCCCTCATATAAAGAAGAAGTTGAGCATGTCAATGTAATATATATCAATCGGAGGCCACAATATGATTTATTTTCAACCCAGAATGGTAAGGTCACCCAAAATTTATCTATACTAACAAGCAAGCCGCAGTTCAATGACCGGTTTATAACTAACCAAGTGGTTTCCAGCAACTAGCACAACATCCACAACCAGCTCAGAACTCATAATCGCCAGAGATACTTGTTATGATAAAGAATCTGACCACAATAGTGTAACAAAATCAACATAAAACATATGTGCACTAGCAGAAAACTGATATCCAATTAAAGAGTTTCTGACACAGATGAGCACCATTGCAGATTAATTGAATCATCTGGAGACAAATAATAATGGGAAACTTCTTTATTAACCTCGTAACCTAAGATAAGATGCTAATTTTTCTAATGTTGAGGAGTGGTACACGAACTACGCAACCAGAAGTTGCTACTACATGTCGCAGTTGACGAGTGCTTAATTCTTACATATTTACCACTCATGTTTATTTAGTTCTCTATTTTGTACAATTTGAAAATTGTGTTTATTTTTGCAGTTTTTAATAAATGAAACTCCATGGACTTTCGCACGTAAATAAAGGAATTGTTATCCCGACTATCTCAAAGCACAGATGAACGCGGTACATGAAGTCAATCCAATAATGGGCGTCCAATTCCATTAGCCTAGGTTATGTGCTAAATCTGGCATGGATCACCACATATTGTCAAGACAAGCATACCAAGCTTACCGTAACGCCTATTATATCCCCATTCTCATTTTCTTAGTAGAATATATACTAATTAAGTGAGAATTGAAGTTGGAAAGATTCCATTGTAAAGAAAGAAGATAAAACAAGTGATATTTGGTAAAGCAGGTCATGCATGCGAAGTGTTTAAATGGAAACATAGAATATCTTCTAAATTGCCGTGAAAGACTTAGAAGGTGGGGTTGTGGTGGCATGAGTACAATACATGATAGACACTAGTAGTAATTACATAGTGTTTTCTTATTTGTTCGAGCGTATGAGACCTTGCCGCTAAAGACTCGTGCAAAAAGGACAAGTCACCAAATAAATATCAGGAGGAAACAATTTTGCTTGTGGAGTCCATATTAAGTCATGGAATATGAAAGACGGTGGAGTTAGTATGTTGACATCATAAGAATTTTCTTACAATGTACATAGGATTGGAGAGGGTTAATACATATTTTCTACATTCGGAAGTTATTGGAGGCAGTCGGATATAAATGCGAGTCAGCATATTCATTTGGGGATGATCTTTTGGTTGGGAGAAAAAGCTACGAACATTTTGAAGAGAATTCAGTTCTATTTATTTTCCCTTATACGTTGAAGCAGTTGTTTATCCACGAAGAAAAGTGTAAAAGCTTTGTTAGTCTTGTTAGTAATATATAAATTAAATTAATGAAATGTTTACTCTTGAATCACTGTTCTCTAATTTAATCGCCATGAGTAGCTAATTCTCTATCTAGGGTTGGGTATGTAATTTTTTGGTATATAATTTTCTGTAAAGTGTTAATCTCTAATTAAATTTTGTATTGATTAATAATTTCTCTTCTAAAGTAGCTTCATAATAATCGTTTTGGTAGTCAGAAGCTACCGATATTTTATAAGCGAAGGAATTTTTTTTTTTTGTGCATCGACATAAATCAAATTATTATATATTGACTGATAAATTTTCCAAGAGATAGATTGGGTTCAAAATTGCCTTGTGCAGTTTTGAGAGTAAATCAGAGAAATTAAATATTGAGTTTACAACTATTAGAAGTAGTGAAATCCGATACCCTAGGTTTTTCTCCCATTAATAAATTTAGTAATTAATCTTCAGTAGTCCTTTAATTAGTTTCATAAAATCATCTTAAAAATTAATCTTTAATATTTTAGCATAAATTAGCCTAATAACTAGATTTAATATAGTCAATCTTTGTGGGAACGAACCGTACTCGCCATATCCACTTTGTAGACTTTGCCAATTGCGAAAATAAACACATTTGCAGTAAAGACCCTAAGGAGGCGGTTATGGAAAAAGAGGTTGTTGACTTTTCCAAAACTGATGAGGTACTTAAAACAAACTCTAAACCTGATGTTTCACTTACGTTCCTCATCTACCTTTTCCTCGCAGGTTTGCTAATCCTAATAAGCTTCCCAGCCATGAAATTGACATAACAACCTGTACACCTTAGGTTGGCCCAACCAAGTCGTAAGAGAAGTGGTCCTGAAAAACGGTTATTTCAGACCTTTAATAATTGGATCCCAAATTGATGGGTTAGTGTGAGCTTATCCATGCGGTTACACACTCTTCTAATAGTATTAGAGCAATGCTCGGTTGAACCCACAAGTTTTGCTATCTCAATTTTTTTCTTCAGATGAACAAAACTATATCTTGATTTTTAGTCTACTAAGTCAAGTCTCAGACTAGGTTAAAATTTGGTAGTTGAGTAACATATTTTACCTTCAAAGACTGAAGATCAACGAAGACATTTGGATAGCTTTATCAATCAGGTATGTGAATGCTGAACCATACTATTTTACTCACTATCTAACCATTCTATCTTTTGAGACTATGTCGTATGACTTATAGTAGATTTATAGCAAAGAATTTTTTTTGAGTTCAAGCTTGTCTTGTTAAACATATCGAAATATGATTGAAGCATGGATGTTCAAAGGTTCTAACAGATCTTAGTTCGAAATAATTTATTGTTCAAGAATTAATTTGTGGATCAATTGAAAATTACCCAAGGAAATGATTTTATCATTTGGGAAAGTTTCAAACATGAAAAAAGAGAAATACATACCTTCTATTATTTCGGCTCAGGGTAGGTCGGCGAACCACTTCTCAAACCATAGATATACGAGTTTCAAAAATACAAGAAAGGTTGGTGAACCCGGTTTGCAAACGCAATTTCAGTTGGGGACAGTTCACGAACCATGGTGAACTGGATTTTTCATGTTGGTGTAAAAGGCTTACAATTGGCGAACCCAATTCACAAACCGTGTCCATCTGAGTTCTCGAGCTGAGTAGGTTCGGCGAACCCGGTTCACGAACCGTAGCACCCTGAGAAAATCAATCCCTGAAACTTTGTGTCCTAGTTGATAGCTAGAGTTCACCTCCATTGACTTAGGTTTCCCCTAAGAAACGTAATTAGGTCTACGAAAAAAAGACTTCGCTTTGGGGATTCGTGAATCCAGGTTCGACTATCTTTTATCTTGATAGGTCGTGTATCCCGATCTTTCTTTTCTGTTATCGAGGTTCTCGTAATATCTTTCAGGCAAGATAAATAGTAATCGCAAAGTTCTCTTTGTATTAGACTTTGTGATTCCTCAAGATAGATATCTGAAAACTATTCTTAATTGATAAGTTGAAGATTTTTCTTGAGAGGTGGTAAAGAATCCAGGCTTTTCATCTAAGTGACTGCAAGTGTTCCAGATTTGTGAGGTTTTCTAGCTTTGTCTGTTGCAAACAGATTTCGAAGCCTTGATCTTTGATCTAAAGGGAAATCAAATAAGATTATTTGTTAGAGGCAGATTATTATCAAAAGTCTTCACTTCGGTTGAAGAAACTCTTAGGCTGTAACGGTATCTAAGGAAATCAATTACGTAGAGCCTTGCGAGGTTCAAGAGACGTAAGGAGCATGACTGTAACTGAATAGCTTGGAGGGTGGGTTCAGCCTCAAAAGCATTCCAGTTTGAAGTCTGATAGTATGCTAGTGTTTGTAGCGTCTTAATACAGTTCGGTGTTCAAATTTGGACGAGTTCCTGGGTTTTTTATGCTATTGCGGTTTCCCCATTAACAAAATTTCTGGTGTCTTGTGTTTTTCCCTTTCCACATTATATTTTTTATCTTTATAATTGAATTTACATAAGTAGTACGTATTCAATCTTAGTAGATACGTCTATATATTTATAGTCGATTATGAGACTTACTTCTTGTAAAATTCGTATCTTGAAAGACAGATAACAAGTTTATTACTTGGCAGAATTCTAATTTAATTATTTGGATATGACTAGATTGATCTTGGATATTCATTTTTAAGATCGTCCAAGTACTCTTCTTAACAATCAGGTTCACGAACTTCATAGTCTATACGTTCTGATTGAGAAGAGATAGAGATATAAACTCTCAATATATATTGTTAAGGATCATTAAGTTGGTCTACTTGCAATGTATTAGTTTTTGTCCATACAGGTTGCTGAACGAAAAAGTTGGTGGTGTACTTGGTACCCTTTTCTTTTCAAATAGGAATCCATTTTCTAAGATCCGATCGATTGCGTAAGGCCCACGGTAGCAACGAAAGATGAAACAAGATAAGGATATTTTAGATATTTTAAAAAGGTTCATGTGAATCTCCTGTTGGTAGATGCAATTAGGCAAGTTCCTATGTACGCAATTCTTTTTTAGGATTTATATACCAGAAAGCGAAAAGTAACCAATGATGAGGTGATGGGTACGGGGAAAACGTTTCGCCTATCCACAAAAACATATTCTCACCCAATGTAAGGATCCCGATAGTTTCGATAAACCTATTATGATTAATTAGTAAAAAATTTTTTTGAAAAAGTTACGCTAGATATAGATGCATCAGTTAATGTTATGTTTGCATCTATTCATGAATTTGCGAATTTGGGTCCATTAAAAGTAACACGTATTCTCCTTGAACTATATGATTGTACTAAATTTTGCTTTAGGCGTACTATTGAGGATGTCCTTGTGTAGATGACTTAACTAGTATTTCCAATTGATTTCTTTGTATTGGAGATGGATAACTGGTCTGGCGGGTCCTTACTATTGCTACTTGGGAGGCACTTCCTGAAAATGCTAAAACCTTAATTCATGTTGATAAGGGAACACTGACGATGTAATTTGAAAATGAATAAATTCGCTTCAATACTTTGAAAGCAACGCGGTATCATAATGAGCTTCATTCAGGCAAATGCCAAGTTGGGATGAACACGTTAAACTAAGGCTGATTGGGAGGCAACCCATTGGTTCTGTATTTCTATCCAATTTTTATATTTATAGTTTTTATAGTTCACATATCATATTAAGAATTTCACACATTGGCCGAGTCAATTTACATTGAGGAAAATATAAAGTATAAGTGTGGGGATTGGTTCAGCATATAAAATGTTAGTATTCACTTTCGTAGGTAGAATTTTTCAAATTTTTCTTGTAAATATTTTCCTGAAACCTCAAACTTTTAGAGATTTTAGAGTCACGTACTATGCTTTTTTTTCTTCTAAATTTACATACATAATTCTTAACAAATAATTGAACTTAGAAGTCCGGGAGCACTCACAATCGATATTCTTAGTCATTGAAAGAGTAATCGTGATGAACTTAACCATGTCGGTGGAAAATTAGCTGCAGAAGGAATACAATATTAGAGTTAATCAATCATTAGTGGAGACTACACTTTTGAATGAGGCACAAGACCTTCAACATCCGTTTAGAGTGTTTCATATGCCTCAACTCTAAGTAGAATGATGAGCTACTCAACCCCGCACCTCTTCAACACTTTTTGATCTCTTGAGTGCTAATTCTGTCAATCATGAGGGTGACATCAGAATTGCGAATAAACCTCATCTTAGTTAACAACACTCTCTCGAAGCACCAAAAATAGAAACACACCATCGTCATAAACAAGTGAAGCAACATCAAATTTATGAAAAAATTGAAAACGTTTAAGGTTTACAAGCAACAAAATAAAAAGCAAAATTATATGTCCAAAGTGAAGAGAACCTGAAAAACAAGAAAAGCAAAAAGATGTGAATTTTTTTAAGTTTAGGTAACCAAGACAATACCAAAAAGATGTGAAGAATCAAGTGAGAAAATCATTTTCCTATTGCCTATTCATTTTACAAAAAACTAAAAATAAATAAATAAAAGATCTATTAATCAAGGCATGGAAGAAAAAAAGTTCCAAAACAACAAATAGTTGAAGAAAAAAATTACAAATTGTCAAAGTTCTTCGAATTTCAAGAGTTTATCATCCAAATTTAACATCGAAGACAAAGATATTTCTATTAGATTCTACGAGAGTGGTGTTGAATGTAGATCAGGAAAGAAGGTGGGTGAGCATTCATATCCTCGTATATGATTGATTTTCTTTCTCAGAGATCATCAGAAATCGAAAGTAAGGCTAGACTTCTATGTGTAAGTATCCTATTCTTTATTTAATTTTGCACACATGAGTAACCAACCGATAAGACATAAGTCAATGCGTAATGCTTATTGGTTGATGTCGAGGATGCTTTTATGACATTGGTTTAATACATTACGCTCCATTTCTAGACAATTAAGCTTATTTATGCCTTAAAAATTAAGTTATTTTTGTAATTCTAACTTCTTATTATTTGGTGTAGAAACTTTATGTCCTCATAGCTCTTTGGATGCTTGCGACTTTGATGTATGTAGAAGTTGGAGTAAATTTTGTGGGTATACCTTATGTAAATCCTCACGAGACTGTAACTAGTCCACTAGGGGTTTAAGGCTTGTTGCACGCTCTAAGTGTCACCGTTATTCCTATGAAAGAGAGTCAGGTTAGTATAAGATAGGTAGTTTTGCTCGAGGACTAACAAAAGGCAAGTGTGTAGGAACTTGATCGATGCTTTATCTGCACTAGTTTCATAATCTAATTATATTGATTTCTTTCTTATTCGTTTTCATGTCATTATGCTTTGTTTGTTATTTTATTTTGAGTTCTTTCGGAGTTTTGAAGTTAGTTCAACCAAAGAAGAAGAAAAGAGTTCATTCTAGCATGAAAACAAGAAGGAAAAGTTGAGAAACAAGTTTGGAGACAAGTTTCAAAGTCATTTACAACCACTTTGGTTAAAAAAATTGGATGATCTAGTAATCCAATTAAAGGGTAATCTAATTCCAAGATTTGAATTACACGAAAATGAATTCTTACGCCAAAATTTAGTGTTTGGTTGAGATATTTCATTTACATCTTAATACATATTTGTAAAATGACTATAAATACCCCGATATTTTAGAATCCACTTTTCAAAATCCAAAATATTTGATAAACTTCTAATCAATTTCTGAATTAACATTGTTAGTTTGATATTTCATTCCAATCAGTGACATGTTATGTTTGTGAACCATCAATTGAGACGAAATTATACTTGCAACTCATTCGACGATTGTCTATATGGGTTTTAGACTATACAATATGAGACTGGTCTTTTTAGGTTAAGAGATTGGAAGAGAGAATTGGGTTATGCAGATTTATGAAGATTAAGTGATTCGGCAGAGAGAAATATTTTTAGACTAGATGAAAACCTAAAAGAAGGATCTCTATAGTGTTCAAAATATGAGATCGTTCATCGTCCAGAAAAGAAAAAAAAGACTAGTTTGTTTTGTATGAAAGGATGCTTGAGTCATTTCCCAATATTCAGTCCTTCAATTCCTAAGAATTGGATACCATTGCACTCTCCGACCAGTGTAATTGAAATGGTGTTTTAGGGGGTAATTTTATTTCAAAAGTACCCAATTCTGAACTTGAAAAGCATGTTCGGTTCAGAGAAATGGACTAATTCCGTTGGAATTGGATTCCTAGCCCTTCAAATACCTGAACCGAACACGTTGTTAGTGCTAGGAAGTTCCAAGAACCTAGCGTAGACAAGTTGAAGACTCGACACTAAATTCCATAGCAACTTACGACTAGGTCTGAAGCATTCAACCTACAAGTAAAATGAAATGAAAAGACACCAAAAAAAAATTCATCTTCATCCTGTAAAGAACTAAGAAAAGAAGCCAATGTAAAAGGAATGGATTCAATCGGACGTCAGACGAAAGAGTTTTGAGTAAAATGATGAAGAAGAAAATCAAAACTCATAGTCACTAACTTACATTTTGTCCTACACGACTTAGCCTAAAGTGACTCCTCAAAATCACCAAAAACCTTCGATTTTCAAAGTTGTTTGCAACTGGGTTCGACCTAGCCGTAATCCTGAAGATATTTGCGATAAATTGGTTGTCAGACCCATGGCTAAGAAAGCAACCTTCTACCTAGCCATACATAGGTAGGGTATTTATGGCGTATATGTACATTTGGTTTCTAAATCGAGTTTTTACGTCCTGGAAGGATTCTAAGCCCTGTAATTGATAAATATTACTCCATCTGTTTCAAAATTTTAGTCCGATTTGACAAAGTCAAAGTATTAAGGAGACTACTGGATTTTATAGGATACCCTTATTTATTTAACATAATTGTTTTTAAAAGTAATGGAGACAAAATAATAAAGATATTAATCATATTTGTTTCTTATTGAGAAAGATATTTTTTGATGGTTTTAAATAAGATCTTATTGAAAATATATTTATAACGAGGGTACATTTGACAGTTTAATGAAAATGTAAGACTATAAACAAAAGTAGGACATAATTTTGGAACTGACAAAAATAGTATAAAGGACAAAAATTTTGAAACAGAGGGAATATATAATAAGACCCTCTAGACTCCTAAAAGGTGTACATAAACTCTATAACAAAAAAGAGAATAAGGAATTATGGCTTGAAGTTGCGATTGATCATTACCATCGTTACAGATGATATACTTGCTTTCTTTCTTTTGTTCATGAATTTTGAGAAATCCATAATGAACTAGTCATTTTTTATTGATTAAAGGTATAGTTTGAGTCTTGAAACATGTTTATTAATTAGAGTATTCATTTTTTATGTTCTACCGTTAATAACGGCATATAAGACTGAGTGTTTGTTTGTTTAAGTCACGAATTAAATAACATGAATTCATATTTACAGATAAATTAGGGTTTGAAATCCAAAATTATCGAAAAATCCTTGTTACAAGTAGCATAACATAGTTGTTAACAACGGATATTATCGTGCAATTATTTGTATAGGCGTAACATATGATAAACCCGTGTTGCTCTTGCATCAGATTGCTTAAATTAATCGCTACTCATAAAGACCATTGCTTTCCTTGAGTTAAACTTGAGTAGATCTTGCACCAAGTTATTTAATGAGAAGGATTCAACAATTAATAGAGTCAAAGATTGACTTATTGGGAACGAAACATGTTGAGAGTCTGAAATATCTTGCTTGCATTTTATTTTGGTGATACTTTTAAAAGAAAATTTGCAAAGGCTGATATATTGATATTCTTTCATAGTGTTAGAAGATTTGGTTTTTGAAGTAAGACCATGAAAGTTTTATTATTCTTAGGACTAAGATAACCAGTCCTAAGGAAATCTTTCACCATGTCAATCGTATTTGAGCCCACAATAGCCAATATTTTTTGTAGAAAAGGCCTTGCATCCATCAGTGATTGTCTACTCAAAAACTATATGAGTATTTTCCTTTAAATTTCGAGACCTAGAGAAGTAGTTTTCAGAACCTCAACAATGAATAACAAAAACGCTCTTGTGCTACAGTTTTCGAAACCTCAGCAAAGAAAAGTAGACTTACTTTCATATTTAAATTTTCGGAACCTCAACAGAGAGAAGACTTAAATTTTCGAAACTTATTTGACAAGTTTTTGAAACCTCAATAGAGAAAAGAAAAAACATAACTCTTTATTATTGACTTTCAGTTTTCGAAACCAACAAAACTAGCTCTTAAAACTTCTATAGAGTATTGCAGGACACAATTTTATAGGTTCACTACTTCGATATTTTGACCAATCATAAATGGTCAAGCATCTAATACTAAATTCAAGTCCTTATTCGTCGATAGAGATAAACATGGATATAAGGGATATAATCATATGAAAGAAATCGATCTTCAAATACTATCTTTTGTTGAAGGAAAATGTCTTCATATGCTCTTCAATCTTCATGTCTTCAATGTTCAAGGGTAACCGGATATTCCGTCATACACGTCTACAACCTAAGTCTAACCTATTCCAAAGTTAACTCTAGTAGTGCAAGTCAAGCGTATAGTTTTGACATCTAAATTTGACAATTCCAGACTTGACATACCAACGAATGTGGGTTCAACGGAGCAATGTTCTAATTCATTATTCTAATTTATGTCAATTCATAATTCACATTTCAATGCATGTGGGTTCAACTTCAGATCAAAGTTTTATCTCAATTAATAATTCACTATTTTATGGTAGTAAATCTAAAATTTTAATAGTGAATATTCTTAAATAGAAATTAAAATATGCGGTAGTAGAAGAATTTAAGATAATTACATATTAGAGCCAAAGTTTGTGTAAAATTGTTGAAATATAGCCAAAGAAAGTACATGGAGTTTCCCATTTGGCAGAGGTGGGGACACGAATGGTTGAGCAATACTTAGGGCCACCAAACCTAGACTATGTGCAGTCATTGAAGTTGGATTCATACCGGTCATTCTCATAGTTTATAGTCTAGATTCTCAATAAAAGAATAAAAGGCTGAACAAAATAAACATCGTTTATTTTTATTTTTATCTAACACGTATGGATCTGACTGAAACCACCAATGACTCATCTGGATCTGACTCAATGTTTTTTTTTTTTTGAAGTCAAATATGACTCAACCGATTCAACAATATGCGAGTCAGTGGCTTGGTCCTATGAGTTAGGAATTTGGTCTGAATCAGGCCGTGAGTCAGATCTGACTCAAACTAAAAAACAAACGGTCTGACATCTAAATCTTAGCGAGTCAAGGGCCGAATCAGATGCGGACGCCGAATCAGCAAAAAACAAACACCCTGTAACATTAGGAGTAGATCGACTAAACTCGACATTTGAACTTAGCGAGCTAAATTCTCTTGTCACAACTCAGAAGAGAAGTCAGAAAAAGTTATGCTGAAAGTCGGATTGAATCAGAGTCGAGCAGAATGGAAACAATTCTTGACTTGCAGTCTTAGAGCTGGAAAGTTGAGAGCTAAATTCTCCCTGGCTCATTTGAATTTTATGTTTGTCATGATTCGTGTAGTCTGAGTGCTTGAGAGCTCCAATTGTGTTAACCGAACCTGGAAGAAAAATCGGCACCTCAGTATACGCACAACACTCCCGTTGCAATCGTGCATGTATCCAAGTACCCAAATCTAAACTTTCTACTTGTATACCTATAATTAGTAGGTTTGAAGCTTTCAACTTAAACCCTAATATATCAAGTCATAAAAAAAACATGTGTGACAATCTTATTAAATATCCAAAGAGCACAGAAAACACGCAAAAGCTTGTATATTATCATTACTACCCTCCCTGAATAAACAAAAGGCAGATTCTCTTTCCCTGTATCTTGCACTTCTTCTTTTTTGATCGGTTGTATCTTCCACTTCTCCTTCTTCTCCTTCTTCTAATCTGATCGAATAAAAATAAAAATGCATAGATCAGCAAGTTTGTCTAGAACATCAGAGGAATTTTTCATTCACGCAGCATCACCATCATCAAAGAATTCACTAGACACTAGTGAATTACCTGTTTATGATCCTAATTCTGATGTTGGGAAGAAAGAAAAATTGAGAATTAAATTTGCAGAGAATGCTGTTCATATTATTCCTGTAGTTCTTGTGCTTTGTGCTGTTATCCTTTGGTGTTTCTCCAGTACAGGTAATCTGGATATGATCTCAGTTTCTTCACTTTTTCATTAAAACACTTTCATGGTGTTAATTTGAATTTAGAGTGAGATTAAAATTTGTATCAATTATTGTTTTTGTGAATTTGGGTGATTGAATTTGAGTTTACATTATAGGATATTATTGATTCAGTTATTAATGTTAATTTGTAGTGAGGAAAACAGCAAAATTTGTATACTTGAATCAATATTTATTTTTGTTTGTGTATTTGGGTTTTCAAGATTGAATTGAAATATTAAACTATATTAGCAACGTGTTTGATTTCGGGATGTGCAAGGTTAAATGTCTGATTCCAGGGTCTCAATGTCAGATTAACAAAATTTTCAGGTGGTTTCTTTATGAATTTGATCATTGTTACTTTTCAGAAGTGGAAATGGTGAGTAAAGATAGGTCGATTGTTTCCAAGATAGATGGATTGACAATCGATGGCGATATTGATGTTCACGATAAAGGTACCGGTTTATTATCATCATTAGACCAAGAGGATCCTGATCCACGACCAAAAAAGGTTTCAAAACGTAAAGCTGGAAAGGGCAAATCCGGATGAATGTCGGCGTTTTAAGTACCACATTTCCAAGTCTCAGTATGAATTCCATGTTTTTGAGAAAACATACACAAATTCTTTATTTGTTTCACTTTTGCTTCCTGAACACCCATTTCTTCTCCATCTGCAAATCTTTTTGGTGGGATTGTTAAATTTTCCTTGACGAGCAGCTAAAAAAATAATATAAGTATATTTTCCTTTGAATTGCGGACAAAGGTGGAAGAATTAGGTTTTGATTGTGTGGTATATGAATGCTCAAAAGATCCATTACAGACTTAAACAGTTAACTTGAAATCTGACTCGCCTCTGTTTTCATCAGAGGTTCACACTTATAATTCGTATGAGCCAACAGAGGACCTAGTTTCACCAACTTAGGAATGACTATATTATTCCTAACAGCACAAACGATTGGATTCTCCCACTGTAAAAGCGATCCGACAAGGTTTGCACGTATTGTCAGAGGAAAGATACGCCCCCATCTCTCCTTTTCGTATGCTTTCAGTGCGTCATCAATGGCTACTGGACCAGCATCTAGTGCAGTTGCGAGCTTTCCTGACAGAACTACAGCATCCTCTAGGGCGCAACAAGCGCCTTGGCCAAGATTTGGAGTCATTGGATGCCATGCATCTCCGACCAGAACTACTCCCCCAGAGGAAACTGAAGGGCTCACTTTGGGCCACAACCAACGGTCCACCAGTGGTGTTTTAATGATGGTGTCGTCCGGGGTTCTGTCTATGATTTCTAGTAGCTCTGAAGGCCAATTTCTTACTAGTTTTTGAGCTTCATTCTTCAACACAGTTGGATCAGTGATCTTCGGACCTGTTAATATAAGTTGCACTTTGTAAACAGATAAAAACTCAAATTGATTTCGTTAATACTTAAAGGTTTTAGGCAACTAACAAACAACACCAGTGAATTCTAGCAAAGTCTTGATGTTATAAATAGGTAAAAGAAAGGATAACAGATCTGAAAGCCAGCTCAGAGAAAATGATGCTGAATTTGAAACTGAGATGCTTCTTTCTTGTTTGTAACCCAATTCAATGCTGTGATAATGGACTTGGAATTCTAGTGTTGAGATATCAAGTAGAATCACAGAGTGATGTGCTTTCTGACAACAGAGATGCAAGCTTTGGAGTTTTTTTTTTTTTTTAAATACAACTGCCTAGCCTTCAGTTTAAAAAGTGTCATTGAAGTAAATTTATAAGCATTCTAATGAATCGGTAAAATCAATTCCAAATAATATATCATATACCTGGAGATGGGCTGTTGAAGCAAACAAACCAGTAAACTTTTGTGGAAGACACCGGAACATAACCAGCACGCAATCCCCTCCCGTAGACGTAATTCACCTTGGGTTCAAAAGGCTGTCCATCAGGATAGAATCCAAGGCCGCGGAAAGCACAGTGGCCAACATACTGGGGCTCTGGAAATCCGAGCCAGTTTGCCACTGGTGACCGTATACCGTCACAACCAATTACAATCTGTGACAGGATTGAATAGGAATTAAGATTCAGACAGATGTTTTTCTTTTTCTTTAACGAGTATATAGGTTGAGCAAGTTACTTTTGCTTGTAATTGGGTTCCATCAACAAGTTCAAGCAATGTTTCAGAAGTTCCTGCTCTTGCAATATTTTCCAGCTTAGAGGAAAATCGTATCGAATTTGGTGGTAACTGGTTAGCAAGGGTCTCTAAAAGTATTCCCCTCTCCACAGCGCGAACCTCCTGACTGCATCAAGTGTAAAAGACAAGAACCAAACAAGCCAAAAGTAGCACATCAAAACCAAGCACCATTGGAACAGAGTGAAATGCAAAAGTTCAAATTTTGTAATAATTTACTCACTCTTTAGCTTCATCTTTGAACCTAAAGGAGCGAAGCTCCCTCCCATTTTCTGATTTTATTACCATCCTGCACAGCTGAAACCATTAAAAAGTTCAGGTAAATGAGCATCTTCATGTCATTACGCACATTTTCCTATTCAAAAAAACAGAAAATGAAAAACATTCCAGCAATAAAATAAAATGGTATGCTCTTGATGAAAATCGAAAGAGTTCCGCTGCTGCTGATGGTTATGTATGACTCAATTGAGGGATGAAGTTATGTTTATCTACACAAAAGTGGAAGGAAGCAAATTCTAATTTTAGGGTGTTAAGCTCTTCTTCTCTTTTGTTGTGCTCATCAAATAATGTAAATTAGTAGTCTAGACAAGGTTCTTACAAAAGACGCCTTATGAGAGAATCTAGAAAGCTACTAACTAGTCAAGGTTCATTGTGTAAGAAGAAGATACTACTAATTAGGGAGGAATAATTTTACCCTTGAATCTCAAGAAATTGTTCTCTAAGTTGAGTTCCAACACCAATATCATCCAAGACTCTCCACCCATTCTTGAAAAGTGTGAGTGAAGTTCCACCAGTTCTTAATGATTCTGATTGTTCTAACACCAAAGATTTAACTCCAAGCCTACAGTGAACAACTCATTTTATATGATCTTTACCAAATTAAGAAAAAACAAACTAAAGAAATTCAGAAATTAGGGATTTAGAATTCAAACCTATGAAGAGACAAGGCAGTTGCTAAACCAGCAATTCCAGCACCAACAATGACTATATCTTGCTTTTGAGTTTCACCCACACTTGTTGATGAAGAATAAATGGGTTTTACTCTGTCTCTGAACAATGAATTTCTTCTTGTTTTTGAATGAAGGAAATTTGATGAAGACGAGAAGAGATAACATGAGAAGATAGTGATAGCCATTGTTACTGATCAAAAATTCAGTAGTGCCTGTGATAATTGAAGCCTTTGTTTTTATTTTGTGATGGGCGAAGGAAAACCAGTGGTGGAGAAAGAAACGGTGTTCACTTTCCACACAAAGAGAATTAGGAGTATGAATTTTGCCGGTTTCAAATAATGTAAGTTAACCCAGATGATTTCATTCAATCAGCCCAATTATTCTCTTAGATTGTAAAACCGAGAGGCTAGAAGATGGACATGTAGCTCTGCTCATTGCTATGTGGATGTAGTGGTAGTGGTTGTTTGAAGTTGTGAACCACATACATTTTAGTGCTAAACTGAGTACTAGTAATGCCAATTTATAGATAGAACATGGATACTAGAGATGAGCCATTTGGACCAAGTGCCCTCGCTAATTGACAGATCTCAGAACGCCATATCTCTCTTGTGCACATGAGCGTTGTTGGGACAACGGCATATCGACATTATTTTACAAGGCTGCCACAAAGGGTTCACCAAATTTCACGGGGTATTACCAAATTCCTAGTTGGAAAATCAACAAATTAAGCTTCAAACGGAGACTGATAAATCATCAGAGATTTCAGTAACAAACAGAGTTCAGATTTAACAGCACACATACAATTACAAGAAGCCGGAAAAATATCATGAGGTTGGCTAATGTCACACTTTGTGAGGTGTTGTTCCCAACATTCCAATTCCTAGTCGGGTTGCGGACCGATTGATTAACAGGAAACCTCAAATTTTTTTAACACTTCGGGTTTTTTTTTTTTTTTTTTTTTTTTTCCCTTATAAATACCCCGAACACATATTCTTGTTCCTTCTCTGATCTTTTGCTTAAATTGAATCCTAAACTCGAAGCCATGGAAAGACAAGTCCTGAAAAGAATGGTGGATTCTTCGTGTTCCTCGCGGAAGAGCATATTTAAGTTTGACAGTATTCCAGATGATGTCTTGTTCGAGATCCTTTTGCTGCTTCCTCTGAAATTAGTTTTCAAGTTCAAGTGCATCTCAAAAAGATGGTTTTCCCTAATCTCTAATCAAAATTTCTTGAATAAAAAGTTTAACATATGCTCTTTCTTTTATGAAATCCGTCCGATAGTTCCTCATGGCCAGCCTAATCATAATACTAATAAACTGTTTCCCGTTGCATATGCTTTTGGTACTCGCTTTTCTCATGATGAGGTATCCTTGGAATTCCTTCCGGACTTGGTACAAAATAAACTGTCTTTTAGCTTCAAGCAACGGTTTAGTTCTCTTTACAACCACAGACGAATATCACAAAAGGTTTTATGTCTGTAATCCACTTACAAAAGAATGGGTTTCACTCCCTCGACGCTTGGAAGATGGAAAAATATTCAGTCAATGTTTCATGTGTGAATCTTGTCAACAAGCTACCTCACGGTACACGGTGCTTCTTATAAAAAAACGAGAGACTGCAAGAAAATTCCACGTCGAAATATTCTCTTCTGTGACTGGTAAGTGGGTTACGTATGATGCTCGACCGTTAAACTCCTTGGATGTCAAACTAGATGAAGAAAAGGTAGTTAACTATATCAATGGAGTTTTGTACTTCTTCACAACTTCAAGTAGAATCTTAGCTTACAATCCCAGTTACTGCAGCCTTGGAGGCTATTTACATCGATCAGCTTGCCAAAAAAGGAGGATGATAATTTACTACTAAGACTATGTTATGGCAAGAGTATATCTTGTATTAGCGGGTCAGAAGGGTTGGTGTTTTACCTTGAAGTTGAACGGATACGTGAGATTTTGCGTATTTGGGTGCTCGACTACAATTACTCTAGAGAGCAATGGGTTTGGAATTTGACCAACATAATTGAATTATCAGATATTATAGCAGGTCCGAAGAATAAAGAAGCTGCAGTTGGGTGTATGAAACTTATAGCTTTAAATCCAACGGATCGAAATGTTATTTTCCTGGAAAGCAACAAACGCTTGTTGGCATACAACATCTTAACTAGAATTTCACAAGTGATACCGCTCTCATCCTATACCGGGAACTATCAATGGGGGATTCTACCCTATTCCACCACCCTCTTGGAGTGCTGACATATAATTGGTTCGTAGTCTTTCGTTTTCGTTTTCGTTTTCGTTTTTTTTTTTTTTTTTTTTTTTTTTTTTTTTCTTTTTTTACGTTTTTTTTTTTTTAATTTTTTAAAAAATAATTTTTTTACTATAAAAAATAAAAAAAAATTTTAAAGAAAAAAAA
>JAJJMB010005149.1:1329240-1407633 GCA_023531105.1 Papaver atlanticum
TTTTTTTTTTTTTTTTTTTTTTTTTTTTTTTTCCCAGTTTTCAGCAGTTGTTTTCTTGCAATTGTTACCACTGCATTTTTCTCCTATTAGCAGTAAGTACAAGGTTTATAGGCTATCACATTCGTGATTGCTCAAAGCTATTAGTAAGGTCACCGTAAATGAACCAAGTAGCTATGAATACAACTAAACAGACAGATACTGGATAGAAACCACCATCAACAACTATCTATCTGTCTTATTAATGTCGATGGCGAGGAAACATGAATTCGAAGCACTGAACCTGGTTGGATGTCGTTTAGCTGCTTAAATACTAGTTTTCCAAGTCTCAATTCTAACTCAAAGAACCAGAGTTTAATGTCTTTAGAGAAGTATAAATTATAAACCTCGCATTTTTAGGGGCGACCCCGGAAGAATTAGGGGCGACACATAAGACAAAAATGGGTCACCCAAACGTAAAATGAAGCTATCCCTTATCTCCCACTTTTTTTAATGGCCAAACTACCCTTCATAATCGGTAGTTAAGTTTACAATCGGGAGAAACTACCCAGAATCTGTAGTTAAGTTTACAATCGGGAGAAAATCATGAATTTTTTTAATGGCCAAACTACCCAGAATCGGTAGATAATGGATTACCACTTCTACTAATTGTAAACTACTTAGCCAAAATATATCTATAATCGGTAGACAATGACATTTAATTGGCTTCCAATTACAATGTAGCCCCAAAATTGGATTGTGTCACAATTCTTAGATTTTCGAATTCTCTACACAAACATAATCGGTAGTAAATGCAGTTTATTTAACTTCCGATTATAATCGGTAGTAAATGAAATAACATGATCAGTAGTATATGAAGTTCGTTTAACTTCCCGATTACAAAGTAGTCCCAAAATTGGATTTTGCCAAAATTCTTAGATTTTCAAATTCTCTACACAAACATAATCGGTAGTTTCATGATGTTCTTCATCTACAGATTGTGGTAGTAGTCCCAAATTCAAAATTTTCAAAAACCAATTTTGAATTTCTCTATTTTCACAATTGGTAGTTTCGTGATGTTTATTATCCACCGATTGTACAATCGGTAGTTTCATGATGTTCATTTTCTACCGATTATAGTAGTAGCCCCAAATTCAAAATTTTCAAAAACCAATGGAATTTGGAATTTCTCTATTTTCACAACGGTAGGTAGATAATGTTTATTATCTACCGATTGTGATAGTAGCCCCAAATTTCAAATTTCTCAACTTTTACAATCGGTAGTTTCGTGATGTTAACAATCTACCGATTGTGTTAGTAGCCCTAAATTCAATTTTTGCAAAACAAATGAAACTTCGAATTTCTCTACTTTCACAATCGGTAGTTGTGTGATGTTTATTATATACCGATTCTGAAAGTAGCCCCAAATTTTTTTTTTCAAAACAAAGAAAAGAAGAGAAGAACACAGTCATAATCGGTTGCTAAAACCAATCCAAAACTACCGATTATAAGAATCATAATCAGTTGCTAAAATCAATCCTAAACTACCGATTATAGAAGGGCATTTAGGTATTCTCTGAACCATTAGGACATCCCATAACCTTGTCTATGGGTTGGGAATTAAAAAGTCGCCCCTAATTCTTTCGGGGTCGCCCCTAAAAATGCTAGGATTATAAACTCAATTTATTTATAGTATTTGTTTTAATTATTCTGTCTGCTTTAGATGAGGACGCCCATTTCTTCTTCAATGATTTTCCAGCAAATCTCTTTCTACGGGATTATAAAAGTTCTCCATGTTTTTGAGTCCAAAAAAGTAAAATGGTTTTGTAGCGCTAGACGTTTCACTGTTTAATTAATGGGTTTTGTTATCTTGTGCATGGATGTACAAGATAAGAGCCAATTATTGGCGTTGGAAATGATAAAAAATAATAAAAATATGAGAGATAGTGTATTTTGCATTGGAGAAGGTAATGTTTACACTTGTATAGGGAAAATTTCAAAAATCCCATGAGCATTTACCTTCTCAAATGCAAAACACACTATCTCTCATATTTTTTTATTTTATACTGGTGATATTGTTCTTGATTTTACCTCTAGATTAATGGGTGTATCTGATATTTTATTCCATGTTTATACTTAATATGTGGTAATATAGAGATTATCGTTTTGATATTGGGATGTTACAAAATGCTTAGTGTTAGATGTACTATCCGTACAGGTCTGTTACTTGTCAGTAACGCCTCATTACACGTCATTCATTGCGTTAGCTACCACAGCTGTATAACAGAATAGTTAGTTACAGCTTCTTTAGTCACCTCCTGTAACTTTCTCTCTTTCCGTTCTGTTATTTTCATTTTTATAATGTCATTGTCTATATAAGGACATTACATGGTATCAGATACCAAAGGAGAATCTTGACTTCCTTCGATCCTGCAATTTTTAACCTAATTTCAAAACACCATTAAACCAGCAACTTCTTTCTCCAAAGTGGTGAGAACAATTCAAAATCAAGTTGCTTCTTCGTCTACTTCCGCTATAACAACAATCTACAGATCAACAGTTCACAACTCGTTCCACCATTATTTTCTTCCCAACAACAGCAACCATCTTCTTCTTCTCAGCCACCTCCACCGCCACTAGCTCATCAAACACCACCACCACAACCACCACCTCCATCTTCTCATCATCATTATCTACAACATACACCTACTTTGTTTCCACATCATACATCAGCACCCAAGGACGGAGCCAGAACTTTTGTTCAGAGGGGACAAATTTATTTGTCAAAAGTCATGATCTTAAACCGGTTGAGTGGCCGAAGGACGCAAAAAAATTATTACCTTCCTTTGACCAAATACTAGAGTGCGAACATATTTTTTGTTAAATTGTAACATGCGTTTTGAATTTAAATTAGTAAATATATGAATTCACAGAAATATATATGGAGCAAAGGAAGCCTACTTGTATATTGTCTTTACTATTTTCATATTAGCCCATCTGATTCTTGAATTTGCTACTAATGTGAAGCTTTCATCAATCATGAATTATCCATTTAATCCACAAAATCATACATTTTACAATTTTTCCAACATTGTTGTCCCCCCTAAGTACTATAATCAGCAAATTACTAAACCTATTTAGGTAACATCAGAAAATCTAGTGGGGACAACTGTCCCCACTAGACCCTTAACAGTTCCGTCCTTGTCAGCACCGCCATTACGAAATCAAACACAACATCAACAACAACAACAACAACACCAACAACAACACCATCAACAACATCTTCCACCGTTTCTTTTTCCTCCATCCTCACAATATCCTTCACAGTTTTATAATCCATATGGTTTTCAGAGTATATTTACAATTCCTTTTCAAAATATTTCCAATTTTGTTTATGCAAAACTTGATGCTTTAATATTTCTTGTATGGAAAGATCAGATGTCATCTATTTTGATCTGTATGAATCTCTTTGGCTTTGTTGATGGATCCGTTCCTCCAGAATTACCGACGATCTTGATCAACAACACTCATGTACCAAATCCACACCATCTTGAATGGTTACAGATAGATAAACTTGTTGGATCCTGCATCAATGCTACTGTTGATAAATCTTTATCTTCTGAATTACTTGGCAAGATTTCAGCAAGGGAGAAATGGTTTCACTTAGCCAAACTATTCAGTGAACAATTTTTTGCCAGAAAATCAATGCTCAGATCTCAACTTCACTCAATCAAGAAAGGTTCTTCTACAATTAGTGAATTTCTACATCAGCTTAAGTCAATTGCAGATTCTCTAGCTGAGATTGGAGAACCTGTTCCAGATGCAGATCTGGTAATGTATGCACTCAAATTTTTATGCAAAGATTACATTCATTTTGTGGTAAATGTGCAAAATAGAGAACCTCCTCTTCCTTTCTCAGAGTTGAGATCTAGATTAATTAGTCATGAGCAGTTTTTAAAAGAGCAAGAGTATGAGTCTTATGCTTCACTTGTCACTGATCCAACAAAATTAGCATTCTATGTCTAGAAACAAAATTCTCCTTACAATTCCTCCTTTAGAAAACCAAATCCTCAACATTTTTCTCATTATGGCTCATCTTTATCTTGCAAATCAGCACCAAACTCTCCCTTACCACAATATGGTTTCAAGAAAATTGATTTCAATCCTGCTCAAAAACAAGTTGTAGATGGAATTCCTTGTCAAATATGTCATAAAGTTGGTCATCTTGCTAATAGATGTAGGTTCAGATATACTACTTCAAAGAATAATGGACCTCCTTTTCAGAAAGCTTTTCTAGGTATTGCTTTGAATGCAAGGAGCAGCAGTGACAACACTCCTTGGTTTTCAAATGAGTTTGATTATAATTATCAAGTTGCTTCTCCTGTATTTAAAGCTGGTGGTTATTGGGAACATAGTTCTTCCTGTATGGATACCTGATTCTGGTGCATCCAGCCATATAAAAAATGATTATTCATTGCTGGCTACTTCTTCTTCTTACACTGGTTCAGAAAAAGTCATGGTTGGAGATGGTAAGCTTCTGCCTATTTCTCTAACAGGTTCTTCTACTTTATCTACTTATGAAAATACTTTTGATCTACATAAATTCTTATATGTTCCCCATCTTCAACATAATTTACTTTATGTGGCTCAATTCACTTTGGATAATCATTGTGACTTCATTTTTGATTCATGGGGATATGAAATAAAGTCTCTGAAGAACAACCTTACTCTGGCTAAGGTAAAAGTTCAAAATGGTCTTTATCCTATAGTGCCCTGTACTACTCCTACAAATGCTGCTTTCTCAGCTGTTGTGGCATCTTCAAGTATATGGCATTCAAGGTTGGGACATCCTACTCAGAAGATTATAAAGAAATATGATATGATGGGATGTAAGCCTTGTAGAACTCTAGTATCATAGGGACAACGTGTTTCTATTTCAGATGGTGATCCTCTACCCGATGCTACTATTTACAGACGCCTAGTTGGTGGCCTTCAATATTTGACACTTACTCGTCCTGATATTAGTTTTGTAGTTAACTACGTTAGTTAGTTCATGCATTTTCTTACTGATATACATCTTTAGTTAGCCAAAAGAATCTTGCGCTACTTAAAAGGTTCTATGGGAAAGGGAATTACATTTGGTGCTGGCACTTGTAGTGAGATTATTGCTTATTGTGATAGTGATTGGACAGGTTGTCCTGATACTCGCAAATCAACCTCTGGTTATTGTTATTTTACTGGTGGAAATCTTGTTTCTTGGTCCTTCAGGAAATAGCAGACTGTTTCTCGCTCCTCCATTGAAGCAGAGTATCATGGTCTTGCCAATGCTACTGCTGAGATTTTATGGCTTTCTTATCTCTTTGAGGAACTGTCTGTTCAATTGTCTCTTCCCTGTACTTTATATTGTGACAGTGTGGGTGCTGGCAGTCTTACGAAGAATCTAATCTTCCATGCTCATACCAAGCATATTGAGGTGGATCATCATATGATTCGATATTTAGTAAAGCATGGTTTTCTTAAGGTCTCTTATATTCATACATTAAGTCAGATAGGTGATATTTTCACTAAGGGGCTCTCGAAGGTTCAGTTTATTGCTCTTAGAACCAAACTAATGCCTTCTGTGAGAGCTTAGTTTTAGGGGGGGTGTTAGACGCACTATCCGTACATGTCTGTTACTTGTCAGTAACGTCTCATTACACGTCATTCATTGCGTCAGCTATTACAAATGTATAACTGAATAGTTAGTTACACCTTCTTTAGTCACCTTCTGTAACTTTCTCTCTTTCCGCTATGTTATTTTCATTCTTGTAATGTCATTGTCTATATAAGGACATGACCTGTATTATACTACTTGAACTCATTGAATAATACAAACCCATTTCTTACACTTAGTAATGGGGTTCTCGTGATATGTTGAGATGTTCAGATAGGAATTACTAGATTAGAGTTTTGTGATTTCGCATGTGTGAATGATGTTTTAGGTGTGTATTTATGTGGTTCAAAAACGAGGTTTAATCTTTATGAAACAACAATCCTAGGTAGATGAATTGGTGCACGTTAAATGACCGAACTCGATCCATATTGCTTTGAACTATAACTCACAGGGGTAGGATAGTCTGAAATATGTTACATACGAGTCATTCTTTGGATTCCTTTTATGAGTCTTATATATGTCATGTAAAAATGATTGTACAATTGTTTATACGTACTAACTTTAGTTTATGATTAAGGCACTCACTTCCGCGGGTCTATCAACATTTAAAATGCATGAATGTCTACTGAACATAACTTAAGTGTAGTACCAAAAGAAATTTAAAATATTAGGGAGGATCCGTGGAAAATCTTAGGGAGGATTTATAGAGAATCACTATCCATACAAGATTGAATCAATTTTTCTTTGAGGTCCAAATGACAATGAATTTGAACTTAATATGTTGATGATATACTCCTCTTATGTCATGATAGGTGTCTAAAACACCTAATTCTAGTATCGGTTTCATACACTTTTATTAGCTATACTCTTGTAAATTTGTATATTTACGTTTTCTTTTTATGTTTTTAGGTACTTTAGTGCGATTTGGCACAAATGAAGGGAAATTGAGGTTTTAGGCATCGCTTGGCGACTATTGGTGTTATGGACACAAAGCACAGGGAGAATGCAAGCCTCCATGTTTGGCAGCCCATATTGGAGTACACGGTGCCAACATCAATACAAGGATGCTTGCACATGTGAGTGTGGAAACTATGAAAAGGAACTTGGTTTGGTTTTCTTTGTAAACCAAATCCACCAGCTGAGAAGAAGGCCGAGCACGAGAGCCATGGTCTGATATCACCGTCAACTGAGTTTGCCGTACTGGGAAGTGAGGAACAAAGAGATAGTAGCCATGAGTCTGTGGCATTTGTCAAGAGCAGTGAAGAACAAGAAGGTGGAACTAGTGGTGATAGTTTGGTGGAGTTCCAAGATTGAAATCAGTTGAAGACAGGGGATCTGAGGCTATTGAATAAGTGGGTTTTGTTTGCTGTTCTCAGAAGCTGTGGAGGAAATGAAGAGAGGCTAGAATGTGCTGGTAGTGTATGGTTCGAATTGGGTTGCACTTGACAGGGTTTTGATCGAGAAAGCAGCCATGAAGCTGCTGCTACTCCCATTGAGAAACGGTGATGATAGGTGGAGATTAGAGTGATGATTGAGCAGTTTACGTTGAATTATGACATGGGTTTGCTTCAATTTCAATTGTACAGGGAAATGGAGAGTGTGGAAGATAAATCATGGATGAGAATAAGACCACCAGGTTGTGCACTTCAGATGTTTGATAAATTGCCTGAATAAACAGTTTCTTCTTGTTCACTGTCAAGAGTTTAAGACAGCAAAGCTCGAGTTCCTATGGCTGGCCAAGATGAGTCCGGAGATATGTTAGAAGCTCAATGGAGAGAATGGGATTGCAATGTTAAGTGTTGGTTGTGATTTCAGCTGAGAAACAATGAGGTAGTACATGACCAGTTGCTGGTATTATGGGCTAGTTCAGGCGAGAAAATGGAGGAGATACAATGGTTCAAGAGGAGGAAGCTGTGAATGTTGGTGGTGTTTGCTGCTGAGAGCTTGGCAGAGTTGCGAGCTAAAATTGTCATGAAGGTCAGTGAAAGAAGGCGATAGAGGAGCAATTTTGGTTCAGGGGAATGGAACTGAAACTGTATTCTGTTGCTGCTGTTGAGATATGGAGGAGGGACAAGTGGGTACAAACCTGAAGACTGTGGCCTGGAATTGAGCTGGAGAATGTGCTGTTTCTACCAATAGTCTGTGGCAGTCGATGGATGGGATAACAAGAGACGATTGTGAAGCCTTGAGAATCTATGTGCGATTATGGAGTTGTGGACGAATTTGCAGCAGTCTGGTGCAAGTTTCTGGGTCCATGGCATGTCTGAAAATTATTGGTTTAAGTTGGAAAGAACAAGGCTATATAGATAGTCCAAGTTTGGGGTTGTTTGAGTTGTATGTTTGGCCAGGAAACTTCAATCTTGTCTTGGTCTTGTGCAGCTGTTTACTATGAGTCTTAGGGCTATGTATATGAGGTTTATTTTGAAGCTGTCGATGGGACCAATGGCCAGGGCTGTTTGCTGAGTTGATTTCAGGGATGAAATGGGTCGAATCTGTGATGGTCATGGTTAGTTTTCCTGAGCTGAAATGCAGTCCAAGACGTGTGTTGTTGGGGCTGAGTGTGTGGATGCTGCCGTGGTTCGATGGCTATATGAGGTGTGTCTGGCAAGGGCCAGGAGATAATTTAGAAGCCAACAGGGTAAGCAAGCTTGGGTACCAATTAATCTCGGTATTTGATAGAGTTTGGGTACGTGAAAATAGCTAAGAAAGGGTGTTGTGGGCGTCAGTTTTACTGAGTTGAACGGCTGAGATTTGGAAGCTGGCAGAGTTTGTATTGAATAAGGAAAGTGAAGCTGTTTAGGTCGCGGAATTGCAGGGGAAAGAAAGCTAAAAAAGAGGAGGCGCAGAAACACAGAGAAGCTACCTCTTCCTGACCAGTTTTGTGCTTGCAGATTGTTTGTGAAAAATCCGGAAAGAGAAGCTCTACACAGAATCTACAACAACAGTCCCTGAACCTGTTTTCTGAAGCTGCAGTGTGGTTTGCTTTCGAGTTTTCTCTAGCTTTGAACCTTATTTACTTTGAATATACCTTTGTGCTTAAACCAAAACTATGAGCAGCTAATTCCATTATTGATTGGGGAGGATTTCAAAACTCCGAGCATGTTTTATTAATTAAATCTTGCAAGTTATTCTTTCGATAAATATCTTTTGTTGATTGTCTTTTACCGTTTATATGACCATGAGGTGTTTGCTAGGTATCTAAGTGCGCAATTAGGTAACTCGTTTGCAACTCTAATGCTAGTATCGAGAACTTTAATCCGTAATTTTTAGAGTAATCTTTACACAAGTAGCGGTGCACTATTTGTCGCAAAGGGATTTTGTATGCAATAGTGTGTAAAAGATAACCCTAGGTTAACGTGTTGAACTTACGAGCATGTGGCTAGGAGCAACTTGATTCATAAATATTAATGCAATTGTTTGAATTACACCTAGAGAGCTTATTTTGGGTGGTTCACTTAATTATAATCCGCTAGAGAACTTATTCTATGCTGTGATTTAAGGAATCTAAAGATTAGTTGAACTTATAACTTGTCTAAAAGTTGTTAACAATCGAAATTAATTGGAAGTAGAACTTGTATGATTAATAATATCTTGTTCGGTAGTGGCGAATGAATCTCTAGTCAATTCCATCTCATAATTTGAATTACAATCTTTGCAATTTTCAGAATTTGTGTCTTTCAACAACATCAATTTGTCTTACATAATAACTTAAAACTCACACCTCCCTATGGATACGAACTCAACTTGCCTCACTACTTCTTTATAGAATTGTGTAGCATAAGAGAATTATTATTGATAGGTTGACAACCTCATCATGTCACCGGTTGAAGCCTTCTTAATGGTTGAACGAGTCGACTGTCCAAAAATGTCCTTTAGGGAAGAAGTTTACTTGCTTTTTACTTAGAAGGATTTTTTGGCGCTCAATTAGTTATATTAATTTGTTTACAGCAGGTTGGTATCATCCTCGCATCATAAAATGGAAGCTCTCTTAATGATTAATTTCTTCATTTAGTAAGAATGTCTAGGATGGAAGGTTCGGAGTTTGGGTCTCTAGCGGTGGTCTTGTAGACTGTCGAGCTGCTAAGCCTGTTATAAGTTCCATCTGGACCTACTTTTGAGAACGTTCCTGTGTATGAGATTGCTGACCGGGAAATAAAGACTCACATCGTTAATAATGCCCGACCCCGTGTAGAAACAAAATAAATTTAAGAATCCATCGATAGATCAAAGGCCGACGCGATGCTGTATACTTGGGATGCTACACTCGCTGCTTTGAAGCGGTAGTTAGAGGATTCGCATGTCTGAACTTCATTTCGTAATATTCTTTTTCGCTGGATCGTACGAATATCATAAAGTAGAGTCAATAAGCATGGATCGACATTCCTAGAGGCAGGAAGGGGTCTTCCCATTCCTAACGCAGAGTTGAGGAGAATGAGAAAAGAGAGCACCTAGGATGTGGGAACTCTAAGTCAAACATATGCTAGCTTTGTCACGACCTGGGATCGAACCGGTAAAGAGACTCTCTGAGTACCACTACTTAAAACGTGACTTTGGTTGACCGTTTCGAAATCAATCTACGTGCGGTGATAACAACACTTAAATAGGATAGCTTTATGTAGCCAACATACCGGATAATGATTCCCCTGGACAGACTCCCCATTAAAGAACTAAAAACGTTTTCAGTACCAATGGCTGCTCTATTGAAGGCGACTTCATTTCAGATTCTTATAAAAAATGAACACAATCCGATATACCAAACCTCACCGTCTACCGACTGAAATTTCGACCGTTAATTTTCATCGGTTGATTTTCAAAATGGTAGAAGGTGTTATATGTCTCGGATTGTGCTCATTTTTGGTAAGAATCCAGAGTTTAATAAGAAGAACATTTCATCAAAACATTGGGTTCAAATTTATTATCGTTTGGACTCTAACTAAAAATTGGTTCAATCTTGTATGGATAGTGTACATATAAGATTGTCCATGCATCCTTCCTCAATCTTATAATTATCTTTTGTTTGTTTGTTGGTCAATCAACAAATTTCAATTCATTCAAATCAAAATAGTGATTACATGTTCGCTTACAAGACTAACAAAAACATCAAAATACATAAAAAATCATCAAGATATTCAAAACCCTAATACAAGTAGATCGCGAAGAGAAAGAGCAATAAACCGCAGAGATACCTAATTTTTGATTGTATATAAGGGAGAGACAATGGTATATTCCGGAAATAATTCCGACCATTTTATTTGATTGTATTCTTCCATGATAAGAGATGCTCCTGAAAGGAAGGAGTGTTTTTCATAAACTTGTAGATCCAAACGAACTTGGATGCCCTAAATCCCTATAGTATGGATTGAAAGCGATATCGTGTTGGATCATTGATGTTTTGAACCGAGAGCATCAAGCCACGAACCAGCTTTCAAAGATTTAAGAACTCTCCCCATAACGACGAAGAAAAATTTCCCCAAAACGACGAAGAAACATGTCGAAAGACACAAAAAACGATGTAGAAATATCTCATTCAATAAACTATTACCTAAAACTGGAAAAGAAAAAGAAATCCTTGCTCAGATCTGGTCCAAAAAGACCAAATCTAAGCAAGATAAATGTGACGGCTCTAGGGTTTTTTTTAGAAGGGGAGAGAAAAAAAAAAAGAGAAATCTTCTTAAAAATGATCTCAATAGCCCCAATTCAAAGTTACAAAATCTAATATTAAATAAACATAAGAGTATAAAAGTTGATCAAAGAATAGCATATCAAAATTACTGTTTTTATTAGCTAGATTCATTTTGGGGAATATTGCATCTTCATGGTTGGAATATAGCATCATTTATTCTTGAGATGTATCCAGACTATTGTCTTCGGGATAATTTGTAAAGGGGGATTTCAGTTTGGTCCTTTTTTAGGTGGTCCCAAGTCATTTTGGTCCACCAACAAAAGGGAATTGTAGTTTGATCCTTGTTTATTAGAATATCTAAAATACCCTTTTCTCTCTCTTGTTTATTAGAATATCTAATAAATTGTTGTACCATCTTCTTCTTTATTTTCTCTCTATTAATTTATTTATCTTCTTAACATAAACAAAAAACACTTAAAAATTAAATATCTCTCAAAATATAAACCGAAAATCAATAAATTTCATATACTCGACAAGATATACACAATGAGTACACATTATGCTATGTTTTCGAAACTGTATTTTTTTTTCCGGTATAATGGTAATTCTTATCCAAGAATGATCACTATTTTAGAGCATGGTAGTTCATTCTAGTTATATAAGTTCAAATCGGTAGAATGAATTTGTTTACATAGTAGAATGAACTCATAATAATAGTTCATATTGTAGGACTGGTAATTCATTTTGTAAAATGAACTAGTAATGATAGTTAATTATAGTAGTTCATATTGTAGAATGAACTCATAATAGGTGTCCATTACGGTAGTTCATATTGTAAAATGAACTCGTAAATGGTAGTCCATATTGTAGAATGAACTCGTGATAAGTGTTCATATTGTAGAATGAACTCATAATGATATTTCATATGGTAGTTAAAGCTCGTAATAATAGTTCACTATAGTTATAATAGTTCATTTTGTAGAATGAAATCGTCCGTTGGTTCACCCTAGGAGTTCATTTTGTAGAATGAACTCATATGATAGTTCACTCAAGCAGTAAACTTTATAGAATGAACTAGCTAGTATGGTAGTTCATTCAAGTAGTTCATTTTACAGTTGATTTAGTTAAAAAATAAGGTAAAAATTAAAAGCTTCGAAATATAGCAACAATCGTATTCGTTGGAAAGATCTCGTCGAGGGCTTTTCGAATATATAAAATTTATTATTTTCTGACTTATGGTTCAAAAGATGGGGAAGGATCCGTTGACATGGTTATAATGACATAATCTTGATATTTTAACGCCATTTTTTCTACCAAACCAAACCGACAATGAATTTGAAGCTAATTTTTCGATGAAATATTCTTCTTATAAGTCTCTACACTCCCACCAAAAATGAGAGCATTCCGAAATGTATAAGACCACCATCTACCATTTTGAATATCAACCGTTGAAGATTAACGGTTGATACTAAAATTTGTGGACGGTGGAGTTTCGTATTTCGGAATACTCTCATTTTTGGTGGGAATGTATAATTTTATATGAGGAACATGTCAACAAAATATTAGCCTCAAATTCATTTCCGGTTGGGTTTGGTAAAAAAAACGGCGTTAAATGTCAAAATTATGTCATTATAACCATGTCAACGGATCCTACCTCAAGAAAGATATTTAAGTTTTAAGTTTTTTTTTAATTTATCTTTATTAAGAGAGAAAATGGTACTTATGCTACTATTATAAAGAATGATGACTCCATCCACGTGGATAACATTTATCCTAGGACCAAACAATATTTTTTGGACCAAACTGAAAATAGTTTTAGCAAATGACTTTATAGAAATTGGACCAAGTCAACATGACCAAACTAACATACTATGTTTTATAGTAGGACTAATTGATAGTTTCCACATTGTAGAATAGGTGGATGTGGCCTCCTGTTAAATTGTTTGTTCAATTTCAGTAGTATATTTTCAGTAATACTAGATTCGTATAACATTTGTTGTTTCGTTATTATGGTTCCAACAATCTTAACACAATATTTTTATTCTGTAACAATGGGAAAGAACGATGTTTATAAACCCGGAAAATTTAATAGGAAGGATTTTAGAAGACGACAATCAAAGATGTTATTTTTTTCTGAATTATTACATGCTAGATGAATATGTACCTTGAATGGACTTATAGCAAAACATAAGGACTTTGGAATAGACAATATTATAAAATATATCAAATCAAGATACATGCTTCAAAACTATCAAGCTGATAGTTCTACACGTGCTTTACGAATCCCTAAGTGAAGTCTTTAAAGTCTTACCCTTTATTCTCGAAGAGCTTTCGATGATGGAAGACAACCTTTACAACGAGATATACATCGTGTAAGGGATTGATTTTGCAGGATGTCTCCAATTATAGTAAATGGTGATCCAAGCTAGGTTTATTTAGATGTAAGCAATAAATTTCTTACAACCCAAGTAATTCTTAATGCTAATAATTTTAAATGTTTTCCTCGGATACAAAAGGTTTGTATCTTTAATTAGAACATAAATTGCATTGAGGTTCTTTCCATAGTTTAAAGTATTGAAACAATTTAACGTCAAATAATTACCATAAGTAACTTACTCTCAAAGATAACTTCAAACTGCTATAGTTAGGCATATGCATATGAAGTTGCAACTGCCTGAACCAGGATTCAAACTTGTATCTCAAGTTAGACCAACTTTTAGACAGAAAAAATAATTTTCGCAGCAAAGAATATTAATTTCTAAGCATGTGAAATGTTTTCTTGAGAGTAAATAAGGAAAGTGCAAAATTGCCAAACATAGTTTTGGTCGATTTCCACTTCTAGGTTCACGAACTTAAGAAACTAAGTTCGCGAACTCAATCAAACCAAATGTCTCGGTAGAAACTTTTCACGTTTATGTTCACCTACTAAGAAACAAGGTTCTCGAACTCAAGAGAGAAAAAAGAATCAGTAGAAATTATTCTAACTCAGGTTGGTTCGAGACTCAAGTTCTAATTAGGTACGTGAACTGGAAGTGACAAAAATCCATCAACAGAAAATATTCTTTCCTAGCTTAGCAAACTTAAGTGACAAAAAATTCACAATAGAATTTCTACTTGTTTAGGTTCGTAAATTCAAGGACTAGGTTCGCGAACTCAAATGACCAAAAGTCATCAGTAGCGAAACTACATATTTAGGTTTGTAAACTTAGCAGTTAGGTTTGCAAACCTAGTCTTAAAAGATCACGTTAGCTTTTTTTTTCTCTTAAACTTAATTTCGAATTCCAACAAGCAGAAGCTTGAATCCAAAACTTTACTAGACTTAGCAAAAGCATGCTAATCCGTGATGAGTTTATTCTTTGCAATTCATTCATTACTAAAGGCTTTTGACTTTTCTATGGTAGATAGATAAAAAAAAAAAAAAAAATTGAAACAAAAATCCGTCTTCATATTTGTTGATGAAGGTGTTCAAATGAAGAATTCGTGTGATTTTCAATCTTTTCAGTTTTCAAGGGTCACTTGAGTGTATCCTAAAAATTTATTACCTAATCTAATCTTCTGAAGCTGACTTTAGTATACTACAAATTAAGAAATAATTTAGGAAACTAAAATATGACAACGTACTTGACATACCAACACATTTGGGTTCAACCGAGCATTCTCTCTAACATACTTGAAATTCAGGGTATAACAATTAAATTCTGGATAGATTCCTCAGAGATGAATAAGTAAATGAGGTAGTTCAGAATGCCATAAATGAACCTAATATTACAAACAAAAAGCGGATAACAAAATTTGGAATCCATATGAAGGTTACTTCACTTTGAATTTTTGCTATGAATCTCTAGACATTGATGGACAAATCTCTTTTCCTCATAAATTTTTTTTAAACGTTAGTGTTGCTCCTACGACGAGTTTGATAAAGCACTCAAGAGTAAATCACTGTATGATTTTTTAATGTGTATGAAGGCTTCAGAGTCCAAAAAAAACTAAACACGACAGGTATGTCACTATATAAAGGACTTCAATTATACAACTCTTATATGTTTTGTGATGAGGAGGAGAAGAAATTAGAACATGTACTGGTGCATTGAGAAGTGGAGAATACCAGTTGGTCTGGAGTTTTTCTTCAGTCACTTATAACATGACCGTGTGATGGTCCCCTTAGGTTTTATCAAGAGATTCTTCTTCTTCAGCCCACTTATCCTAGCCCCAAAAACTTGGGTATTGTGGAAAGAAAGGAATAAACGGATCATTGAAGACACCACTGGTTTAAGACTGAAATTGGTTTTGTTTTATTGAAGTAATATCATTGACTCTATCTTGTTCCAAGGCATCATAAAACTCAATTCATGTTAACTCTTATATATGCACATTGTTTGAGCATTGCTCAGCTGAACTCACAGGTGTTGCTATATCAAGCTTGTTGTTAAATTTAGTTGATCAAAACTATATCTTAATTTCTAGTCTACATTTAGTCAAGAATCATATTAAGATTAGAAATGTGTAACTGAGTATCAGACATCACTGTGTTCTACCGTTTGAAGGCAAAAATCAACTAAAGACATTTAGAGAACTTCATCGACAAAAGGTATGTGAAGATTGAACCAACCTATTACTCAACTTTCCACCTTTCTATCTATGAGACTAAGTCACATTACTAAGTGGACTTTAAATTGCACAATATAAATTTCGAGTCAAGTTTATCTTGTTAATTATTCTTGAAATATGAATGATTAAGCTTAAAAACATTTATTCAAAACTTGATGAATTTTGTTAAGAATTTGAAAATAGCCTGGAACAATGATATGTTGTTAGAGCATTGCTCGATCGAACTCAGAAGTGTTGCTATATCAAGCTTGTTGTTAAATTTAGTTGTAAAAACTGTATCTTGATTTCAAGTCTACAATTAATTTAGTCTCGGTCTAGGATAAAGGTACTTGAGAAACGAACCAGTCATCATTTGTGTTCTACAGTTTGAAGGCGAAGATCAACCAAAACTTTTGGAGAACTTCATCAACAAAAGGTAAGTGAAGACTGAACCACCTATTTCTCAAGTTATATTCATCTTTCTATCCTTGAGACGATTGTCGCGTAACTTATTAGACTAGCTTGCACAGACAAGAATTTCGAGTCAAGAACTAATTATTTAGTTTACGAATTTCTCGAAATATAATGACTAAGCTTAATGAACATTTGTTCATACTTGATCAAATTCGGTGGAGAACATTCTATTGTTCGAAACCATTTCTTGATTCAAGTTTATCATTCGAAAATAACCTGGATAAGTGATATGTGTCATTGATGTCATTCAGGAATGTCTCGAATTGATTTAGAGAAATATTGAACTGTTATATTCGGAATACAAGACAGTGTTATCAGTCTTACAAACTGGAAAACTGTTATATGTCTGAAGCCGTATTACATGTACTTGTACACGTAGCAAAGTAGCTATATATCGACTTTCTGATTTGTGTGATACGCATATTCGTATGCACATCAGGGAAAATATGTTTGTTTCGTGATCCGGATAGGTATGTATTTTCATATACAAACCATTTTGGAACTGTGGTAAAGGAACCTGGTTAAAGTATTAAAACATGTATGCGAGCCAATACAGTTCTATGTTCTAGAACCAGTTTAGTCCCCAAACCGTTACGCAAACTGAAAAGGTTCTGTGAACTCTGGAACTGGTAAGGTCTTAAGTTTGCAAACCGGTATGTGAACTGAAAAAGTTTTGTCAACTCCGGAACTTAGTGTTGCACCTAAGTTTGCAAAACGGTACGTGAATTGAAATAGTACTGTCAACCCCGGAACTCGGTTTTGCTTGTAAGTTTGAGAACCGGTCCGCGTACCTTAACTCAGCCGATTCACGAACTACTCAAGCATTTGTACTTTGTGCATTTACCAACTATGTCGATTATGATTCAATAACGATTAAATTATTTCTCTGAGATAATTTGCATTTGGTCAATTCTCTAATTAACACTAGACTCATTTGATCACATGATTGTGACTCAAGATCAATGTATTTGTGTTCATGGAAATGAGTGTTAAGCTTTTAAGTTCAAACCGGCTAGTTTCGGCTAACCATGTTGGACATAATCTTTATATACGGTTCGGTTACGGTTTACCTAACCAAAGTGTATATCTTGTTTATGTGAATGAGATTCAAAGCTTTCTTCTAATGGTAAATATTGTTTGCTTGGTTCCAAAGTTATCTTATCTTAAACCTAAAGCAACCTAGGCTTTGAAGTCTATGTAAGGGGAACTCTTGGCAACTGAGATCTTTGAATCCTGACACTACTTTTTGGTGTATCTTAGTTGTATCTAGAGTCGTCCTCTTCAGAAACCTTTTTAGGGTTTTGTGACTATCAAATACTTCATTGGGATTCGTGAAGCCAGGACTAGTTATCTTTTATATTTTTTAATTGAGTATCATGATCTTGTTCGATTGTTGATTTATCACTTGAACAAGATAAATATTAATCACAAAGTTATCTTCGTCTAAAACTTATTGATTCTACAAGTTTTATACTTGTGAGGTGAATAATAATCTAGGATGCACTTCGGGTTGCATAAGTCCGGATTTTGAGGATAGCCAAACTTTTGTCAAGTTGCTATCGATTTCCATCACTTGGATCTTACGTTTGATCTGATCATCCGTTTCGATCGTAAATCAGGAAATCAATTATATAGGCTTAATCTGTGAGAGGTAGATTTTTTTTTAAAGTCTTTAATTGAGTTTAAGCAACTCTTAGTTGATTTGAGATCATCTAAGATAATCAATTGCGCGGAGTCCTGCTGGGATTCAAGAGGCGTAAGGAGCGCGACTATACTGAATTAGTGGGAGACTGAGTTCGGGCTCAATACATTCCATACCGAATTTAATTGGTACTAGGCTAGTGTATGTAGCCTCTTAATACAGTTTGGTATTCAATCTGTACAAGGTCCCGAGGTTTTTCTACATCTGCGGTTTCCTCGTTAACAAAAGTTGTGGTGTCTGTCTTATTTCTTTTTCCATATTATAATTTTTTTTATCTTTTTTATTGAAATATCACAGGTTGAGCGTTGATCAATCGCAGTATATAGGTCCGACCTTGTTTGTTGGATAAGACTTGATTGATCTTTGGATATTGGTCTTTGGTACCATCCAAGAACTCTCTTTGAGATTAGGTTCACGAATTTAATTCTGTAAACGTTCTAATCACAAGGGAGTTTGAGATATAACTCTGGACACTTTCCTTGATTGAGCTTTAACTCTCAGGGTTGTGTTGAGTTTGTCTATACAGATTGCCTACGAAAAAGTTGGTGGTGTATTTATGTACCCCCAGTGTTTTCAATTGGTATCAGAGCAGGCAAACACGTTAAGACCTAATAAGTCTGTGTTTGAAACAGTCTGACATTATGGACATGAGTGTAATCTTGATAAACGTACCACCAGCGTTTGATGGCTCAAATTACTTATGGTGGAAAATCACTATGCGTTCCTTTTTACAATCCCATGACTTTGAGACATGGAAACTTATAGTTATTGGATACAATGCACCAACAGTTGTTAGAGACGGAAACACTGTTGCGAAGCCATTAGGAGAATATAGTGAACCCGAGATAAGTGTCGCAAAGCATAATTCAGACGGGTTAAACGCTATTATCCACGCCATAAGCCCAGATCTTCAGCACCATGTTACTTCGTGCATTAAATCTAAAGATGCTTGGGATACCTTAGAAACCGTATTTGAAGAAGATACCTCAGTGAAAGATGTTAGGCTTCAAAACCTGACTTCTGACTGGGAAAATCTTTGTATGTCTGATGAAGATTCTTTTGAATTTAATCAAAAGGTGTCTAACATTATTAATGCTTGTTATGCATTAGGGAAGACTATCTCCCAAAAGGACATTGTGATGAAAATTCTCCGATCTTTACCAGCAAGATACGAGTCTAAGAAACATGCCATCATGGAAGGAAATAACCTTGATACACTTTCTAGGAACACTCTTGTTGGAAAGTTGAAGATCTTTGATCATGAACTGCAATCCAGAGACGGAAAAGTTATTGCGTTCAAGGCACTAAAAAACACTAAAACCCTAAAAAGTGAAAGTGTTGACAGCTCTGGAGATGATCTGATTGATCCTGATTTTTCAGATGAAGATCTTGATAACTTAGTTTCTCTGATCACAAGACAGTTTAGAGAACTTTCTAGGAAGAGAAATAAATGATTCTCCAGAGACAAACCTCAAATGTCAGCTAAGCCACATAATCGTATTTCTGCTAAAAACAGAGATTCCAACGACATTGACGACGAGGATATGCCACAATGCTTCAAGTGTAAAGGATTCAGTCACTTTGCCAATGAGTATCCAATTCGAAGAAAATACACTGGCAACAAGAGTTTGGCTGCAACACTTGATGATACTTCTGATCATTACGATTCTGAAGAGGAAGAAAATTCAAATGTATCCATCTTGGGTGAAATTGTCAATTTTCATAATTGTAGCAATACTCATATCAATCTTGATAGTTTAATTGATGATTCTTCATGAAAATCATTGGAGAATGTTATGGATTTTTTGTATACTAATGAGAATTTTGATAATATTTCAGGTTTCAAATTCGACATGTCCTTATTGTACCAGTAAAGGTCACAGACTCATATAATGTTTCAAATATAAACATAAACTAAGGTATGTCAACAAACTGCAACGGATGGCTAGTCAGTTGGAAAATGCGCTTAAACTTGTTCAAAAGTCCAATCCCGAGGTACACAAATTTAACTCTTCTTGTTCTAAGAGATTGATTGATTCTAAGGATAAGGAAAAATCTCAAAAAAAAGGTGAAGAGTCTGGGATAAACATTCTGTAGTGAACTATATTGTCAATTCCGTGCAGGAATCTGGTGGTGAGCAATGTAACGCTCACCTCAACACAATCTAATTGTGTTGAAATGTGCATCTTATCTCATGCTCCCTTAAAAGAGATAAGAACTTTCCACATCAGGGATTTTTGATCAAAATTGAATATGATTACTTGGATTTCCATCTTTATCTGTCCATGCTTATCTATGTCTCAAGTAATGTTATTGAAAATTTTGGTCTAATAAACATAAAAAGGATAAAAATGACATTTTCATTCCATTTTAGGTTTTGTATGTTCCAGTGTGTGAACCTTTATAAGTTCCGAAATCCTGCATGATAAAATGTCTTCTTAAAGATTCATATCTCTTTCACAAGAAGTGTTACTTGTTGAGGCATATATTTGTGTTTCACAAATCCATTTTATTCTCACGAATCATGGAGGCTCCAAGCATAACATCTTCTCATGAAGCCTATGCTCCAATGGTTGTTGATACTGATCCAACTAAAAGGGAGAAAGAGATGTCTCTTCCTCTTGTCTCGTCTTTTAAGAGGAAAAGGAAGAATAAAAAGAAACTTAGATCGGATTGCTCCAATCAGAAAAGGTTTGAAAATCTTCTTGGAGAACTTAAGAAAACCAAGAAGGAGGAACAAGGACTAAAAAGGTTTTTGCAGAGATCTCTCAAACCTCAAGCGCCTGTCAATCAACAGCCTACCATGTTTGCAGAAACTACTTCTTTCATGAACCATGTTCCTATTCCAGTTATTGATAAGGAGTTTGGAGATGATAAAGAATTCTTCAAAGACTTTACGTACTAGGAAACTTCTTTTGAGGATTTTATTCTTGAGAAGGATAACTAGGGTTTGGTATAACAAAAATTGTGATTACAAATAGCTATTTCCAACGTGTTCATCTTGCATGTTTTTATATATTTTTTTTTAATTCTAGATTTGTTGGAAGATGAACTTGCAGTATGTAATCATTATTGGTTTAATTATTGCAAAATTATTATGAAATATTTGTGCATTTACGTTCTCGTGAATCGAGCTAATATTTCATATATGCTCAGAAATTAAATCTATTATGTTTTTATAAAACGGAAAATAGAACAAACTCTTTGATATTTTTCTCGCAGTAATGATCTTATTTTGATCACACTTTTGTGTTTTGCTGCTTGACACACTCCGTAAGATTCTCCTATGTTGAGTAAAATCGAGTAAAATTGTCTCTTTGTTTGTAACTGGCCTTGAGATTAATTTATGTCGATATTATGGATAAAAATCCTTGGGATTTGTTAATGTCCGTAGAAATCCTTCTTTTTCACAAAAGCAAGGTCATTCATGTCGTTCTCTTGGGAATGACAATTTATGGGGGAGATTTCTTAAATGAACTTGTGCTTAATTGCTATATCGTTGTGGGGGAGCGTGGCTGTGGAATTATAAAGGGGATGCTTGTATCTTTTTAATCTCCTAGGATGAGCGCTAAGTATTTATTACTATGTGAAATCATCTAAATAAGTTCATATGAGGAGTTACATTTTAACTATGTTTTTATGTAGTATCTCCATCTTCCTTAAAACTTGAATATATCTTTTGATTGTATTCATTACCTTTGTTAATTTTATTGACAAAAAGGAGGAGAATACTACATATATATGGTTTACGGATCATTATGTAAGGGGGGGTAAATCATTAAGCTATAGGTTTTACCTATTATACAAAAGATGTAAGTATTGATTAAGGAGGAGAAACATATCACCATAGTATTACTTCAGAGTTGAGATATAATTGAACTTTGGAGAGAAGATAATAATACTATTGTTTTGGGGTAAAAACTGATTCTGCTGGAAATGGTAAATTTGGGTGTGCCGCCGAGAAACGAATCTAAACCCTAAACAAATGCACTGCACGGGAGTACTTTAGATTCGATAGATCAATCTGTACAATTCTGGCCTAAACCAAGAAATGACCGTTCCAGTCTTGCTTCGGTCACAAAATGAAGGAGAAGGGTTGATCTTAGGGAGGGAAGCGAAGAAGGTGTTGAGATCAGAATGTTGAATTATGAAGGTGTGGCTGTTTTATGACTTGTATCAGAATATGGATCTGGCTTGCATAATGTAACCTATCAGTTCTTGGTGTTTTTATGGATACTTGTGTTGATAACACTTGTCCCTTTTTTGTCAAAATAAGTTGAAAACCTATTTATACAAGTCATGATTGAGCGCACCTGATCTCATAGGAAGTGGAGACAGTTAAGTAGTGGAGGAGTGGGATTGTGTAAAAGTGGTGGTCATCACGTCTCTATCATGAGGGAAGACTGGTCAGCCTAACACCCACTACTCTTATACCACTATCAACCGTCCGCCTTTCCTGACACTTTCTCGTAATGGGCGTGTTGCACGCCGCATGTTGTAAACCTCCAGACCAATACCATGGTGAGCATCCCCCAGTTTATAACATGTTTGATGTCTCGAGTATTTTTGCAGAAAAGCATATGCAGCAGGCAAGGCAGCATATAATGCTTTCAGGTCAAATAATTAAATTATTTGTGAAATCGATGTTGATAGAACATCGTTTATAATCGATGCATATAAAGCATCGGTTTTAATCAAGTAGCTCAAAATAATCGATGCTCATGAAGCATCGTTGTGTAAAGCTCGTACAAGTAAGTCGCAGAGCTTAATGTCTTAAAAAGAACATGACCATCCGTTTTCAGGGAGCTGCTAGGAGCTATGAATGCATGACAAAGGTAGGCCGGTCGATCCCTATGGGAGAGTGGGGGCTGGTAGCCATTCTAACATCCTATCGGTCGGCCCAAATTAGATCTAGGCCGGTTAAATTGGCTAGCCAAGTTGAGTGGCTGAGGTGATTTGCGGCAGTTAACGGCTGCCGTTGAATCTATTAAAATTCTTGTAGGCAACGCGACTAGCCACCTTCGTGCAACCGTTTGGGAGCCATATAGGCAAGTCGCGGCTTGGTCGATCGTTCCTCATGGAAGAGGGATGGCCGGTGATCACGGCGACATCTTATTGGTCGTCTAAAATTAGTTCTAGGCCGGTCAATTCGGCTAGTGAAGTTGGACGACTGAGATGATTTACGGCAGTTTCATACTGCCGTTGATTCAATTTAGGGTTTTTAAAACCATGTGGCCACCCTACTTTGGGCTAATCGATTTGAGGCGCTAGTTGCTGGCTTGAGCAAGTCGATTGGCCAGGGCTGCAGGCAGGCCACCGGTGAGCATATTGGCACCTCATTGGTCTCCCGAAACAAAACTCAAGCCATCCAACTAGGCTGGCTAAGTTGGACGGCCGTGATGAATTTGAGACTGTCACGGTCGGTCTTAGCTCGTTAAACCCTTTTCTCAATGACACGACTAGCCTTCTTCTGGCTAGCGGTCGGGGATGCCACCTGCGGGCTAGATGAGTTCCGATTGGCTGGGAAGGAAGTGGGCCCACCGGTGGACGTTGTGAAGCTCGTTTGGCCACGCCAGGAGGTGGCTAAGTGTAATTAATCAGCTGGCGAAGTCGTGCGGATGTGATCGTTTTGAGACTGGCGTGGGCAGCCTACATTCAATTCCTTAAGGAATTAGGTGTGTCGACCAACCAACTTCCAACTTTAATTAAAGGTGTGTGCGGTGCTTTTGTAACGATTTGATTGGTTGATGGGGAAGAGGGGCCGACAGGCAACAATATGGGCATGGCCGGCTGATGGTACGGCGGTTCAAGCTTGGTCGAACCGGCCGACGAAGTGGCACGTCTGCATCCCTTTTGCTGCTGCCTTTATGTGCCGCAATTCCTCTTTATTTCTTGTTTTCCGAATTTTGGTAGGATTTTTCTCCTACTAGTACATGGTGGATTAATTTCCTAGCTTGCTTAGGTATAGTTTCGACCAATAGGGTTCGAGATATTGCGCAGGCCGCAAAAACCTAATTTTTGAAAATTGGTAAAATTAGGTTAAAAATTGAATTTTGCGAGTTGTCACAAAATTAATCAAATTTGATGAATTTTGTGCGCTGACACAAAATTACCAATCTTATTCTCAGAGAGAAGCGCAATGTGCCTCCGATTAAAGACTTTCATGCAGATCTCAATCCTGACACTTCGGGAGATTCATGTTACTCGGCTGCGAGTGAACATTAATCGTCATGTCATGTCAATATTAAGAGTTCAACTAGGGAACATAGCATAGGAAATATACTCAGCAAGCCATACATTAGTGAATAATCCAGGCGGGAGATTCAATACTCATTAGGCTCTATACTAGTGAACAATTCATCTAGGAGCTTGAGTTTCAATACAATATGAAGAGCGGCATAGGCACTCATCAGATTTTAATATATTCTTTAGGCTCCTTGCGGAATATGAACATATCAAGGTCTACTATTTCTGACATCGGGTCAGCTAGACAGACATTTACAGTTTTCGCCCTAAATTAAAAACCACCATCAACAACTATGTTTCTGTATAATAACAAGAGTTGTTATAGCAACAGATCTTCAACAACAATGATGCTGAGTTGAACACATTCAGAATCACTGCGATTTGAAATAACGAAGAGTTCAAGGAGAGTTGAAGAAACCAAGGAAATCAAGGCATGATGGATCAATGAGTTTTTATAGGGGTTTTTTTTATCCATATGTATTAATAATTTTGTCACTAAAATTGACAAAGGGGGAGATTGTTAGAGCATTGCTCGGTCGAACCCACAAGTGTTGCTATATCAAGCTTGTTGTCAAAACTATATCTTGATTTCTAGTCTACAATTAGTTAAGTTTCACTCTAGTCTACAACTTAGTTTTCAAAACTTTTGGAGAACTTCATCAACAAAAGGTAAGTGAAGACTGAACCACCTATTTCTCAAGTTACATTCACCTTTATATCCTTGAGATGATTGTCTCATAACTAATTAGACTAGCTTGCATAGACAAGAATTTCGAGTCAAGAACTAATTATTTAGTTTATGAATTTCTCGAAATATAATGACTAAGCTTAATGAACATTTGTTCATACTTTATCAAATTCGGTGAAGAACATTTTATTGTTCGGAACCATTTCTTGATTCAAGTTTATCATTTGAAAATAACCTGGATAAGTGATATGTGTCATTGATGTTATTCAGGAATGTCTCGAATTGATTTAGAGAAATATAGAACTACTATATTCGGAATACAAGACAATGTTATCAGTCTTACAAACTAGGAAAACTGTTATATGTCTGAAGCCATATTACATGTACTCGTACACGTAGCGGAGTAGCTATATATCGACTTTCAGATTTGTGTGATACACATATTCGTATGCACATCATGGGAAAATGTATTTGTTTCGTGATCCAGATAGGTATGTATTTTCATATACAAACCATTTTGGAACTGTGGTAAGGGAACTAGGTTAAAGTATTCAAACCGATATGCAAGCCAATACAGTTCTATGTTCTAGAACCAGTTTAGTACCCAAACCGGTACGAAAACTAAAAAGGTTATGTGAACTCCGAAACTGGTGAGGTCTTAAGTTTGCAAACCGGTACGTAAACTGAAAAAGTTATGTCAACTCCGGAACTCGGTTTTGCTTGTAAGTATGCAAACCGGTCAGTGTACCTTGACTCGGCCGATTCACGAACTACTCAAGTATTTGTACTTTGTGCATTTACCAACCATGTCGATTATGATTCAATTGCGATTAAATTATTTATCTGAGATAATTTGCATTTGATCAATTCTCTAATTAACACTAGACTCATCTGATCACATGATTATGACTCAATATCAATGTCTTTGTGTTCATAGAAATGAGTGTTAAGCTTTTAAGTTCAAACAGGCTAGTTTCGGCTAACCATGTTGGACATAGTCTTTATACACGGTTCGGTTACAGTTTACCTAACCAAAGTGTATATCTTGTTTATGTGAATAAGATTCAAAGCTTTCATCTAACGGTGAATATTATTTGCTTGGTTCCAAAGCTATCTTAGCTAAAACCTAATGCAACCTAGGCTTTGAAATATATATAAGGGGAACTCTTGGCAACTGGGATCTTTGAATCCTGACACTACTTTTTGGTGTATCCTAGTTGTATCTAGAGTCATCCTCTCTAGAAACCCTTTTATGGTTTAGCGACTATCAAAGACTTCATTAGTATTCGTGAAGTCAGGACTAGTTATATTTTATCTTGATGACTTGAATATCCTGATCTTGTTCGATTGGTGATTTATCACTTGAACAAGATCGATATTAATCACAAAGTTCTCTTCGTCTCAAACTTTATGATTCCACAAGTTTTATACTTGTGAGGTGAAAAATAATTTAGGATGCACTTCGGGTTTCATAAGTCCGGATTTTGAGGATAGCCAGACTTTTGTCAAGTTGTTATCGATTTCCATCACCTAGATCTTACGTTTGATCTGATCATCTGTTTCGATCGTAAATCAGTAAATCAATTATATAGGCTGAATCTGTGAGAGGCGGATTTGGTTTAAAGTCTTCAATTGAGAGTTGAAGCAACTCTTAGCTGATGTGAGATCATCTAAGGGAATCAATTGCACGGAGTTCTGCTGGGATTCAAGAGGCGTAAGGAGCGCGACTATACCTAAATCAATGGGAGACTGAGTTCGGGCTCAACTACATTCCAAATCGAAGTTAATTGGTAGTAGGCTAGTGTATATAGCGGCTTATTAAAGTTTGGTGTTCAATCTGGACAAGGTCCCGGGGTTTTTCTGCATTTGCGGTTTTCTCGTTAACAAAATTTCTAGTTCCGCATTATATTGTTTATCTTTATAATTGAAATATCATAGGTTGTGCGTTGATCAATCATAGTAGAGAGGTCCGACCTTGTTTGTTGGATAAGACTTGATTGATCTTTGGATATTGGTCTTAGGTACCGTCCAAGAACTTTCTTTGAGATTAGGTTCACGGATTCAATTCTGTAAACGTTCTAATCACAAGAGAGTTTGAGATATAACTCTAGACAATTTCATTGATTGAGTTTTGACTCTTGGAGTTTTGTTGGGTTTTGACCATACAGATTTCCTACGAAAAAGTTGGTGGTGTATTTTGGTACCCCCAGTGTTTTTATATGTGTCACTGATGTTATTCGGGAATGTTTCAAGTTGATTATTAGAGAGATATAAATATACTGTAAATCTAAATATATGACAGTACACATACCAGTTCACGTACTGGCATAACTGTTACAGGTCCGGAGCCGCTGTACACGTGCTAGCGTAGCTATAGTTCGACAACGACTCTTGGTACACATACCCAGTATGGATACCAAAAAGTTATGTTGACTCGTGAACTCATGAAGGTACACATACCTAGTATGGATACCAAAAGTTCCTGAACTGTTTTGGTCTTAAGGGTACACATACCCGGTATACATACCATAAAAAAACTAACTCACGAACTGGAAGTAAGTACACGTACCAGTACACACGTACTTACCAAGTCGAGTATTTTCAGATGCATCAGAATTATTTCTATGAGATAATCAACATTTGAATAACTCTCTAAAAACACCTCTAGACATATTTGATCACATTATAACCTATGGTTGTGACTCAAGATTAAAGTCTAGAAGTGTTATATGAAAATTGTAAATCATATAGTTCGTCTGGCTAGTTTCGGCTAACCTTTGATGAACAAGTCATTATACACGGTTCGGTTACGGTTCATCCTAACCAGAGTGCATATTTTGTTGTGTTTACTTCAAGTCGAATTTTCATCTAACGGTGGAAAAAGATTGCTTGATTCAAATGCTACCTTAGATTAAATTTAAAGCAACCTTTGATCTTGAAAGTCTATAAAAGGAGAACCTCATTCAACTTGAATTTTTGAATCCCTGACACCCTTCTTATGGTCAATTGATTTTTCAAAGTTATTATCAGGTAGTGCATCTTTACTCATCTCTACGGGTCTATCTTCTTCGTCTAAGACTATTGTTTCTAAGTCGCTAGACTCTAAAACATCATTTTCAGAATAAACCCGTTCCTCTAAACCACTATCGGCTTCGTAATCAAAAGGAAAAACTACATCGTCTAAAACGGTGATATCCCTAATCAAATCCTCGTCATTTTGAATAGTGAATAATCATAAAAATTATTTGGATTTGAACTAGAAATAATATCATCATTACAAAGCTCAATTGGATTAATAGTTTCCTGATCACTATGCCTACATATTTCAGATTCTTCATTATTACTATCCTCATCATTATAATAGTACGAAGATGATTGAACCTTATCTAAATAATTAGTGTCTTTTATTCTAACCTCATCCTCTAAATTAGGCAAATATTCACCATTGATATCAAGGGTAAAATTGGAAACACTATTTTGAAAATTAGATCTTTTAGAGAAGTTCTTTTCTGGGTCTCTAACAAAAGCTTCTGGGTCGACTCACATGATTTCCTGACATAATCTAGGAAAGAAGGTAAAGAAAGTTCACTCGTTGCATTTTCGTCCATAACTAAGTTATTCATTTCTGCAAACTTACGTGATGTCTCAGCTAACTTACGTGTCGACTCTAGTAAAGAGGAATTTATCAGAATTATTCTCGTAAGACCAATTCGTGTGTGGATAGTACTTGGGATCACTATGGGATGAACCATAACCTTTAAAAGATTGACGTTCCCAACTACCATTCCCACCATGGTCATAAAAATGATGATGCCCATAATCAAATTCAGGTCGATACTTATTGTATTGGCCTCTATCATACCAGTTCGACATTCTTAATTGCAAGGGAATTCTACACAATCACAAGCAAGGCTGACTCGACCAAATCAAACCTATAAAATCTAGCAAACAACAAGCATGATGGCTCCCTTAGATTGTTTCTAGACCAGCTTCTATTCCTCCAAAAGGAAACTAGGTATCGTTTTAGCAAACCTCTCTAGATCGATCCGAATAAAGTGAGTCGAAGAGAAGTAGGGGAAGATCAGAGGAGCTTTGATACCCCCACCTCTTTGGCAACGTTTCCCGTTAGGGAGGCTCTAGTCGACTCACAGTAATCTTCCTGAACTTTTGAGTTAAGCTAATAAGATACCCAATACTTCCCTTTGAATGACTTTCCTACAAGCTCGTTACCCTATCGGTCTTGTTCTAATCAGTATTTTAAGCTTGGGTTCGCGTAGGTTATGTGTTCCTAAGGCGGGCAAGAAGAGAACGGTGATGAAATCCAAACCCTTATCTTGTATGGCTTGGCCTTGCCCTTTACTAGGAAATTAAAGTCCGTATTCAAAACCTCAACATATATGCACCTTAAGGAAGACAGTAAACCCGCTGACAGGGGATTCACGGATGTTTAGAAGCTTACCTCCCGTACCAGACGGGCGATGAAACGGTTGTAATCGACTCGGGCCACTGACTCATGTGTCAGTGTACGAACCCGAGGGGCCGAGACGATATCGTAATCGTCGTCCTTCCCTGCAAACAATTTATATTTATAAAAAAAAAATGTACCCTTCCGTAGAGTTTAAAAATAATTAAAGTCCAATGTTTAGTGTTCCAAAAATAAAAATAAAATACAAAAATAAAGTCCTATTTACAGTTTCTAAAAATAAAATCTAAAAAATAAAAATAAAATAAAATCTAATTAATTAAAAATAAATAAATATATCTTCGTCTTTTCTCCGTTCTTTTCGCTTTGTCTAGCTTTTAATCCCCTAGGTCTTTCGTCTCCAATTCCTCTTTGATTCAAAACCTGCAACAAAAAGACAAATACCCAAGAAACGTAAAAAAGAACAAAAGAATAAAAATCTAAAAGCTCTAAATCTAAAAACAAATCCGCGTCGGCGCCGCCGAAAATTGATGTAATTTAAATATAGTGGTAAATAGGATTCTTGTGAAGATTCGAGTTTTTAAATTTAATAAAAATATACAATAATATTACAATTGGTGCAAGAGGTACTGGGACTAAGGATTTAGCCAATCTTCATAACATAAGGTTTACTTATTTATTCTCAACAATTTTAGCTCAAGAAATATAAACATGGACTCTATTTTTGCCAAGGTAGATTCTCAAAACATTGATTGTAAATGTTAAGCATGGGACATCAAATCATCTAAGCTAAGCATGACCCATCTAATCAAATGACAACCAATTTAATCAAATCATATTTCAATTAATTTTAGTGCAAAAGTCATAAAAAAGAATAAAACAAATTTACCCATGTATGAAGTTCGGCCTCCTCCGTAGTCCCAGTGTTGGGGTTTAGCTCCTCATATTATAGACACTCTAAAAATATTTTTTATTTGCTCAAAAATTGTTTACAATGGTGAAAACGGAGAAAATAGTGAAAAACAGTAATTTGCGACGCACAAAAATCGTCACAAAATGAACGACACAAGAGAAGTGCTGTAGACTCTGTTCCGCGGTCGCTGGGAAGGAGTTGGGAACTGTCGCATTTAAGCGACAGTTTTCAACGACTTTCCTTTACAGGCTTTTGTTCTTCGTGTTCTTCAGCAGCAGCAGCAGCAGAACCCGAGTTTCTGCAACTCGTGATTTCTTCTTCTCTGGCTCTCCTAAGCTCCCCAAACTCTCGACACCCCTTCTATGTGATCCTAGGAACCTATTTATACATCATTTCGACATTGAATCTCCTCCATTAACTACAAATAATCTTCTTTTACTCGGGTATATTTTTTTTTTCCATTTTTATCATTGATTTTGATTTTCACGCATCTGAAGATTTATTTCTTTCCTTCTATACCTTCTTGACGCTCCAGGATATCGATTAAGTCTTCCAAGCACGTGCAGTACATGTTTAAATTTCTCACAACTCGTGCAAGCTCATGTTTTTTCTCCAACTCCCTGTTTGGATTAAACCAAGTTATCCAGCCAAATTTGATCGATAAAATCACCCATACTAGCTTTCTATAGTCATATCACGTCTACCCACTAAGTTTAAGGGATTGAATCTCACTAAATCACGTCCAAACATCCGATCGAAATTCTGCCAGTGAAGAGAAACGTTTTCCCGCCAAAATTCATTTTTTGAATTTGAGAAGAAGATGTCCTCCCCCTAATCCTGCACGGGTGTCCCTTTAGCACTTGTCTTATGGGGTGCAAATAGTAATTTTTGGGCGTAGATAGTAATTTTTCCGGGGTTCCTCCGACACATTTTTGGGGTGCTTCCGGTGCATTTCTGGGGTGCCTTTAGTACTCTATCCTGGGGTGTAAAACACCACTTTTCGAGCCAATTTTGCCGCAAGAGCTTATTCCCTAGAAAAGACTTAAAACAACTTTATTAGAAATAAAATGAGTCCTAGATAATGTAGTTATGGGTGAAAATGCGTTACACTTACGTGCTTATCAGGGGAACCAAGGGTTGCCTTGTTTCTTCTAATTTTTGATAATTTCTTTAAACATCCTTTGAATTTACTAATATTTTGAAGAAAAAGTTATAATGACCACCATGCAAAATAAAAATTCTTAGATTTAACCTCTAGTTGGAAAAAGTTTTGGTGCTCCGTCCCTTCTCATGCATTACTTGATTTCAAGTCTATATTTGAGTGAGATCTTTGGATTTTCTAACCTGTAACTTTTTTTCCTTCTATTTGTTGGAAAATATTTTTTTTTCTAATAGATTTTAAGAAAATAATAACTTCTTGTTTTCTTTTGTGAATGAAAAACTTACTAGTCGTGGTTGTTTCTAGTTCGTAAGTTGTTTTATTAAGAGACTATATAAACCTATTAGCCCCACATCAGGGAGTTCCCACTTCTTACATTGTACTAACCTAACGAAGTTGACTCTAATAATCTAATCAAGCGACTTGTGAGTTTTGATACTAATATATGACAATCAACCTTTACATGCCAACGCTTGGTGGGTTCAACTGAGCAATGCTCTAACATTACGTTTGGTGTGTTTATATATATTGTTGTCGTTTGTGTTTCCACTCTTGTAGGTCGGTCTGGCTTTAATGTTCCGCTTCACGCAAGTCTCTGGCTATTATATTCTGTGGCGTCATCTGAGCTTTCTATTTTCTTCGGTTGTGCGTCTCCTGCTATGGCTTCTCTTTGTTTTCTGATAGGTGGTTTAACGACTCTCGTGCTGATATTATTTCCTTTTGATTGCTGGATCTCATATTGTCCTACTCTTTCCAGTATCATGACTCTGCTTATGTGGATATTACAGTTTTTCCCCCCTATGGTTTTCATGATACTCTCTACTGTTTTGATCTCCGTGAGCTTATTTGGCTTTACGTCTTCAACCGGAGAGATATCAAAAAATTGTTTTCTGATTGTATATGGTTGATTCAAGAAATCTCCTTAGTCGTCACAAAAATAAAGTTGTTTAAAAGCTAACCGCTATACCAAGTAGAGATAAACTCACTAGTAAGTTAAGAACATAAGTACAGAAACACTAGAGAGAGAACTTGCTCTTCATTGATAGAATCTTCAAATTGGGGTCCTTATAAGAGCCAAGGATAAGATGTGGGATCTTGGTAAGGGAAAAATACGGTTTAGTCCAAAAGTCAGTCCAAAGGTACGGTTTAATCTAGCACGAGTCAACTAGGTACAAATTAGTCCAAAATATGGGAAAGTACACTAATAACCCTTATCATTTACAATTTAGTCCAAATATTGGCAGTTTAGTCCACAGTGACTTATGATGATGTCAGCAATTTTAATTAACATAAAAATAATTAAAAAACAATTTATCTTTTGAACCGTTTGTCCAAAATTCGCAAACTTTATATATTCGGAAAGCTCTTTCCGAGAGCTACAAAAAGAGTACCCATATGACTATATAATTCTCATTTTTTACTTTTTTTAATTTACACTAATGCATAACTATGTACACATCTGCATAAATCCAACATCCTTGGTAGCCAACAGCCACTCTAGTCTACACAGACTGACAAAACTATCAACCACGCCAAGCTCTAGTTGATTAATAGACGGATTTGTAGAGGTTGGTTTAGCAGTTAACCTGTATCAAGGACAAGAAAAATAAAACTTAAGAATTCGCAGCTTGAAAAAGAAGTGATTAACCTTGCACCAACAACCACATAAGAGACAAAGCAAGAAAATGAATAAAGTAAAAAGTTAATCAGTTACTAACTTAATCCCTTTGGGCCTAACTGCACAAACTTAATATGGCTTCAAAACATCCCGGTACAGTGATTTACTAAACAATTGCAATTCTAATACTTACACAGAATATGCAATATATCCATGAAACGGGACAATGGTGTACAACTATGTATACATCTACAAAAACCTAAAAAATCCAACATACATACCCATAGAACAGTCCATATATCAATGAGATGGGACAATGGTATACAACAATGTACACATCAAAATCCAACACCCATACTGATGTAATTTTAGATAGTGGTAAGAATGAGTTCGTTCAGATTTGTGAAGATTCGAGTTTTTTTTTTTAAATTAATAAAAATATACAATAATATTACAATTGGTGCAAGAGGTACTGGGACTGAGGATTTAATTTTTAGAGTGAAAATAACCAAGACACTAGATTCCACTATTACACATGAATAAACGATGATAAGAATTCCAAAACTCTAATTATTTTTAAAATCTCTTTTTCTTAATTCACAAATTATCAAGCATATTCTCAAACATTAATTGTATCCCTTAAGCATAGATTATCTAACCAAAGCATAACCTATCTAATTGAATCACAACTAATTAGGAAAAATTATGCAAATAATTAAAATTCTGCAAAGCAGTAATTTGAGTGAATTATAAATTGCAAAATTAGAGAAAAGTAAAATAATTACCAATTATTCATGCAACAATAGCTTCCTCCATGCCTTGGTTACGCGAGAATTAGCTCATCATTATCATGGAAATATGCTCAAAATTCCTCTTTATTAATGCTCAAAAATGGTTCACAAATGATGAAATAGGAGAAAATTGACAAAAACCGGGTTTGTAACACTTCTGTTTGTTACAAACCGAGCTGTTACAGAGAACGATAAAAATGAAGTGTTGTTAACACTGTCGCATTACGACCCTCACCCTATTGTCGCTGTTACTGTTGAAGAACGACGGTTACATTGCGTCTTATGTTCTTCGCGTTCATCATCATCAGCAGCAGCAGAAACTGAATTCTGCAACTTGTGATTTCTTCTTCTCTGGCTCTCCTCAGCTCCCAAAACTCTCCACCAACCTTCCTTGTACCTGTATAACTCTATTTATACTCCTAATCCTCCTTTAATCCGGCCATATCTCCCAAATAATCTTCATTTATCAATATTATTCTCCACGGCCAAAATTTCCATTTTTTGATCTTCCACGCGTTCTCAGCTGTTAACCTTCGTTATTTATTTTCTTCACGAATCTCTGTAGTGCAACAGACTCGAAACTCATGCATTACACGCCTCAAACTCGTGTCAAATTCACTTGAACCCGTGAAAACTTGTGTCCACTGTTTTGGATTGAAACACGTTATTAAGCCAAATTTGATCGGAAAAAACACCCATACCAGCTTTCTATAGTCATATCACGTCTACCCATTAAGTTTCATGGATTTAATCTCACTAAATCACGTCCAAAAATCCATCGAAAATTTGACAGAGAAATAAGTTTATTTTCCCGCCAAAAATGTTCTTTTGAATTTGAGAAGAACATGTCCTCCCCCTAATCCTGCACGGGTGTCCCTTTAGCACTTGTCTTATGGGGTGCAAATAGTAATTTTTGGGCGTAGACAGTCATTTTTTCGGGGTTCCTCCGACACATTTTTGGGGTGCTTCCGGTGCATTTCTGGGGTGCCTTTAGTACTCTATCCTGGGGTGTAAAACACCACTTTTCGAGCCAATTTCGCCGCAAGAGCTTATTTCTCTAAAAATACCTACAAAGACATAAAATAACAAAATAAATACAAAATCGAACACTAACAATATATACAATTGAGACATATTAGACACAATAATGCGTCTATCACATACCCATAGAACATGACGTATATCCAGAAGACGGGACAATGGTGTACAACTATGTACACATCTACAAAAACATAGAAAATCCAACATCCATACACATTAGAACATGCAGTATATCAATGAGACAAGACAATGGTGTACAACTATGTAGACATCTATAAAAACATAGAAAATACAATATCCATACCCATAAAAACAGGTTGTATATCAGTGAGACGGGACAATGGTGTACAACTATGTAGAGATCTACAAAAACCAACTAAGAAATACCCATAAAACAGGCCGTACATCAATGAGACATGGTAATGGTGTACAAATTTGTACACGTATACAAAAACCTGAAAAATGAAGTACACCTTGTTGTGTCCCAACAAATTATCAGTCTTATACCTCCTAAATTAACATTTGGGCATTCAAATGCTAGTATCATGTGCAACTTCTTCCAATTCAATGGGATTAAATGTGATACTGTGTAATATAATCAGGGAGTATATTAGATAAAAAAGACAAATGTGATACTGTGTAATCTAACAGGGAGTATATTAGAATGTGCACATAGTGCTGCAACATTTCTTTCATACTAATAAGTTTTGTAATAAGCTGCTACTTCTGATATCATTAACTTGATTACACAATTACAATTATTTATCACTCTTTTGATAAATAACCAAAATATTTGCATACAACAAAGATAAAAAAAACTAACCTTTCTTAACCAAAAGTGTCCCAAATATGAGGTTTACTTATTTTAACTTCAACTTTCAAACTCCTAGTAGCCCACGCAACAACTTGGTTTCGAGACTGAACTTATTCCTAGTCAAATCGAAAGAGTAAATTCGACTTACCTACACCTGAAATACAAATTACCATTCAAAGAAAGTTAAGATTATCTTCCTCACTGCACAACTCCCAGGAAAACAGATTATACCAAATTTTAGTTATCGAATTAACAATCAACAAGTGTACAATTATATGCACATTAACGATCAACATGTGTACAAGTACGTGCACATTAACGATCAACAGGTGTACGATTATGTGCACATTAACGATCAACAGGTGTACAATTATGCACACATTAAGAATCTCCACAACCAACTATGTGTCATTTTCTCACATGTTCACAACTACATACAAAAAAAAAAATTAAAAAAAAATTCACCTACATCAATGATTTTCCATGTCGCTCGTTGCACATCTTGAGTAATGCCTGCAGCTTTCTCTTTACCAATACCTAGCTGCAATAATTGTCACCCAGATTAAAATCCTCAACATCACACTTGGAAACAAAATCACGTAAGAAATATTCAAATTCTTAAAAAAGTAAAAAGAACATTGATTGTTACAGCGTATGGTTTCAGTCCTAAATGATTCAACCGAATAGAAATAAATCAATAAACCTTAGAACAAACATCATCAAATGCCCCCAATGTGAAATGACACCATATTCAGCTGAATTTAGTAATACAAACAAGAAAACAGAGTTTACCTCATAAAGATAAGGTGAAGCATCCATTCATTTCCATATAAACTCCTAGCAAATCAATTCTTGGGTAGGAAGTTGCCAGCACATCGCTTCACCAAAATTCAAAAAAATGGAATCAGATGCCTTTCATACATAATCAATAGGTGGATAATTTTGTACACATTGTCGATCAAAAGGTGTACAATTATGTACACATAAACAGTCAAAATTGTATAACTATGCGCACATTAAATGAAAGAACACTTTAGGTATTGCAGTTGATATTAGTGATAATATGAGTCTGATTAAGCTGAGATAAAATTCATTAAACTAGATATCAATTAAATACCTACTAAAATTAATAATTATGCTATTACAATTGGTAACATGGGCTATAATGCTAGTGGCGTACTTTAATTCTATTGAGAATGAATTGTAATGCCAACACTAGAATACAGTAATGTTACTACTCATGCCTAAATTACAATTCACACCGTAAGGTTAAACATCCATTGTGGCCCTTCAACACCATCCAGCGCATATCCAGCGGTAGTGCCATCAATCAAAAGTTGTCTCAGAGCACAATCGATAAGAAGACCACATCATATAACTGGTGTACAAGCATATACACCTCGTATAGCAAACACAAAAATGGGTGCACATACAACTGGTGTACAAGAAAATACACCGGATAAGTAGTTACCACACAACAACTAAGAAAATACACAGTAGGCGTATTCAAGTAACCAACTAAGAATTGCAGAGTTGGCAAGTTAAAACATGACAAAAACTAGATAAATTACATCTTAATAATCTAATAATATCCACACAACAACTTTGATATCAACAAAGAATTGATTAGTGTAGGAAATTTCTTGTGTACCTTACTTGATTAGTTTTGGAGTTGCACATGTCGCATGAATGGACTGAGGAACGCAAAGGCAGGGTTCAGGATCGCTTGTAGTCCGTTGGGGAAGCATACAATACTAATGCTTTACCAGAAATTCGAACCGATAACACCAGCACACTCGAGCCATTTCCTTATTTTATCTTCTCTACTAAAACCACATCAAAAACATTGTTCAAAATAACAAGCCTACTTCAGACCCTAACATAAAGTCTTACAACTCTTTTTTGTTATTCTTTGACGGTCTTCAACTTCTAAATCACATAAATCTTCAAACAAAACCACTACTCCTTGGATACAGTTCACTCTACTGTCACCGGTTGATATGTAAATAGTTGGTACTCCTTGGAAACAATTCACCTGTAATTTATGTCACGTGTGTACAACAATGTACACTAATATTATAGGTGTACCAATATGTACACATTAAGAATTGTGTTTTACAGAAGTTTTACCTGTAATTTATGCCAAATTATTTCCCGTCTTCGCTTCTAACAACAAATACCTGACCAACATATACTCCTCCATTAGCTCGAGCGAAGGTAACCCAAAAAAATCAGCAATATATAGCCGTTGTTCCCTCATTGCGTTGCCTTTAAAACCAGTTCCAATTCTTGTAAAAAAGACCACCAATTCCGTAGCAAACCCGCAACCTAAAACTACCTCCTTCACTGATTTCTCGACAAGAACTCACCATATTTCCTAAACAAATCTTCATTCAACTCTTCCGTTCTTACCAATTGCTGAAACCCGTCACAATCTATCCAATACGGCCATCAGAATCATGGAAGATACCCACACCAACAATTGCAACAACAACTTCTTTTGACTGATTTTCATCTCAAAAATTCAGTCCAAATCCAACACAAATTCGAACCCAATCATACCACATGCTCAAGCTACAACGTTCTTTGTTCTTCTCAGCCGAAACCACTTCATATCCTCCTCTAAATCACTATATTACAAGTGCACCAATATGTACACTTGTATTACATGATATAGAAGGATGGTAACTTGACTGCCAAGAGACTGTGTCAAGCTAAATCGGCAATTCTGCAAGCCATGCACCGCTAGATAAGCATCCTTCATTGCATTTCTAATATTACATAGTATCATTGGGAAATTTTTTTAACTCCTATTGTTTTGTATATGTCTTGTACAATCCTAAAATCTCTTTTGTCCACTAACTGTGGCTTAGATATTTAAGGGTACTAAATTAAGGAATTTCTAAATTAATTAATCAAACAAGAGAAGTTCATAGACATATTTCAGATGTTCTTCCTCTACCTCCTTACCCATACTTCGCTTTAATAGCTTTTACATGACAATAACTTTACAAAGAAAATGAAAATATAGATGATCATTTTTTTTTCATTTTCTTATTAATTAATCTTAAAATTTTAGAATCAGTGGAAACACTCAAGAGACTTAATTCATTACACTTTAATTAGTTCAATCTAGGTACCCCATTTCTACAGTAACTCATCAACTATTAATTGACTAGGACTTTCATTAAAACCATCTACATGCATTCAATTGCAGAACGCAGTATACAGTATGTGACTATTTCTTTGTCCCACAAAAAATATGTTTTTCTTTCCTCTTTTTGATTATTTTTCGTTGGATCATCAACTTCAGTCACATTTTATAGACTTACATTTTACTTAGTGCATGAATGTACAAAAAGAAGCTTATTCTGTCATTGTTTTCTTTTCATTTGAATTATTCTGGGTTTGCCTCATTCTTATTTCCGTAAGCATGGAAAATATTTTAAGAAACGATTCATGGCTTTTTGCTTGTGTTCTAGTTCTTGGGTTTCTCGTGTGGAATGAACCTTATCATACCATTGCAATAAACCTTATCATGTAAAATGACAGTAATGCACAACGGATCAACATAGCATAAATAGACTGAAACTATGTTAGGACAAGGTGGTACTTACTTCGTATTGCTCAGATGTCAAATATGACATACCCATTCAAGCATCAACAAATTCCTTTAGCGTTCTTTGAAACATTTTCTCAACCAATTGTTATGCACTAATTTGGATCCCTTCTTTAGCTTTCTTGACCTGCATCAGTATGCCTTCAATATGAAACTTGACAATTGTGTAATACCAATTAGTAGAAGCAAACACGTAATTAGTATAGTAACAATCAATATTCATCATCAGTAGGTAGAAATAGCATCTAACTAATACCAATTAGCAGATGCATAAGTAAAATTGATTAACCAAAATATGGAGATGAATTTGAATTTTACAGGTGAAAATGATCTGGAATTTAAATAAAATGAAGATGAACTGGGATTGAAGTTGATTGATGGAGTAAGTAAATCAATTTAATCAATGAATAAAAGGTTTCTCACAACGTTTCCATGGACCGATTGTAGAAGACAGAATTGAAGGATTCGAAAAATGAAAATTGGAATTGAAAATTGACAAGAGATTATACCAATGATGTAGTATCAACAGAATTGGATCTGAGAAGAACAAACTTGTTGTGATTTGATGAAGAACCGTGAACCATTTATCGTTTGTAATCAAATCTGAATCTAGAAAAAATCCAAATCTTAGAAGAATACCATGAGCACAATTGATAATACCGTAAAATTTATTCGAAGAAACACCAATTATCATCACCAAAAGAAGAATGATGTGATGAAGAAAAAACGAAAAATGAAACCCTACTTCCTACCAAAGACCATATCAAAGCCATGAGCTTGATTTCAACTGCGAAGAACTCGATATGTGGTTGATTTCAACTGGAGTACAAAAATATTTTGAATATTTGAGCTAAAAAGAGATGAACAACTTATCCCTAAATCTTCTGGTCTTTCTTTCAGAGATTTGCTAGAAGAAAAATGCAAGAATGAAAACGACTTTTACATAAAAGGGCATTTTGGCATTTAGAAAAATGCGGTTTTAGACTGAATCGTTAAAAAAGGATTAACTCGTTTTAAAAATGTGATATTTGGATCTCCGTGTACCAGGCCTGAGGAGGCTGGACTAGAGCGTCCAAAGCCCAACTAATTTGGGATTAAACGTTAATTTCTACTCTTGATAAAGTCAAGATGGGGTCCTTAGCTTTGATGTTAAGATTACGTATTTATAGGCTTGAGGGGGCCGTCCTCAATTATCCGTTGCTCCTTAAGGGGTATAGTTGCTAAGTTACATACATTATGGAGTGTTGCTAGACTTGGAGTTGGACTTGATGCCTTGTACATAATACTAACCCTTAGATATTAGGAGGACATATGTAATATGATACCGACAATAATCTCAGGGCATTAAGGTGCGGAAAATAGTATACTCCCGAGAAGCATGGGATGGGCGCGACACACGACATCATTTCATTTCTGGTTTATCTCACCACGTGGCAGTTGAGATGGATAAACAAATATAAAGATATTAGGTGGTATGCCAGACGCATGATCTAGCCACTAATCCGCATTAAATACAATACCCATAAAACATAAGATACGTGGCAGCAACTAGTGGATAGCTTGGTGGTGGACACAACATAAAGGGGAGCAATAACTCAAGTCTCTGAAGATAGCGAGGACATGCCTCTCCAAGATTATGTCTATAAATATACACTTTAACCTATGGAAAAACGGTTAGGCGGTTGGCAAATAGTGATATTGAAAGACTAGCCTACTGATAGCATGCATGTTTGTTTTTTCCTCTATATAGGTAGAGGGTTCTACATAGAGGTGCAACTCTATCTCTATATAAAAACCATTACATAGTATATCCAAAATTTATGTTTGTTTGAGCACTATTTAATACCTATATAAAATTAATCCATATTTGGTATTTCTCATTTCAGCCCTTATAAAAGTTTTATATTCCATGAAGACCCATTCCATAAGATAAAATACAAAAAAAGAAAAAAAAACTAAAATCGGTATAATTTAAATATGGAATTCAAATACATACCAAAAATTCTATAGAAAATCTGGTTTTTATTTACGGGAAGAGAAAATAAAAGTAACGAGTCTGTTGATGCTTTGATGCCATCGGTGATGATTGATGATTTGTCGTGATCGATCATGGTGATCGGTGATGACTGCTTCTCGATAACCATTATTGAGGTGGTAAAATAATTGTTGACAGTTGTTGCTGCTGGTGAAGCTCGAGAGAATATTGGTGATTGATGGCCTGTGCTGTCACCGGTGATGGAAGATTATGGATATTGGTTGCTGCCATTACCAGCAGCGGATGGAGTATAAACAGGGCACGGGATAAGTTCACACGTCAAAAGAAAACTTTCTCCAATAAGTATCTGACACGTGGCGTTGCAATAAGGTGGACTAAAGATGACGAGCGATTTACACGTTCTACTATTTATTTCGGTCCATCGGTTATTTTCTGTCATGAGGATATGAGTAGTCAAATTAAAATTTGTTTGGGGATAGGTCGGACATTTCACCATTTAATAGAGGTTTTGTCCAAAGATAGCACCAATCAGGTGCTATTTGATTTCCTCTATTTGATAGAGGTTTAGTCTCTATCTTAGTAGAGGTAGTGGAAAAAACAAACACATAAAAATATGGGGACCACAACTATATAGAGGAATGTAGTGATTTGCCTCTATATATAGGAGAAAACAAACATGTTGTAAGCCTTTGTACCAATTTTCTCTTCAATTTACTTACGCAAATTAAATCATACCGACTAAATTCATTGTAATTTACTGGGTTCATAATAAAACATTTACTCAACACCTCTGTGGATGTAGCCTTAGCCAAATCATGCAAACCACTTGTGTCATTTACTTTATTGCAATTATATTCAACACTTCTATTATATTGATTTATATCGCGCATGGACGCATCATAATATTCGTTACATTGATCTTATGACTATTATTAAATGGAGTGAGTAATAGATTTTTTAGTAGTCACATCGTTCAATAGGTAGGTATTGATTGGCCGATCCAGTTCTTATTCCTTGAATACTAGTCCTGCTGCTAACTAGCTAACTTGTTTGATCGATACTAGAGTATATTTTCTTCCATAATAGTATTCTTGAGATATAGTCAAGGAGGAGAATCGATAAAAGGTTATTTATTATGTTGAGTTTGAGGGCCTATTTGGTAAAACTTGTAAATTTATACTTCTGTAAACACTTGCGTGAACGTTGTAGCTTCGAAGGGCGTATACTTTGGGAGAGTGACGTGGCTGTAAGTTTTAGGATAGTGATACTTAATATGTACGCATGATACTTTTATTGACATTCATTCAGATATTCAGGCATTTCTCTTATTGTTTCTGAGGGAGTAGTTAGATGGATTGTGACCTTTGTTTCAGTGATTTTTTGACGAATAACTATGATAGTGTATGTTTTAGGAATCACCACATTTATTTAAGTGCAAGACCTTTGGAGAAACAAGTTGGTCTTTTCTGTGTTGTGGATATGTTCCGAGTTTATAAGTGGAGATCCGTTTGTGAGGAACAAAGTATTATTTGGGAACTTCATAGTTTTAGTACGCAATTCTATTGTTTGAGGTGGGCAACGAGTTTTTTTGTTGTTGCATACTACTTGGTGGAAGCACAATGCATGTTGTTATATAGGCTTAAATTTTTTGCGTGCAGTCTCGTAAACCTTTTATCATCTACAATTATTCTTGAAGTACTTTTGGATAGTGGTCAAGTTTTGGTTACCAAGTTTATTATTTCACACGATAGGAAATATTTTGAGTATTTTTGTTGAAGAAGTCATTTAGTGATCCAGAAAATGTGTTGGTAATTCTTTGATCCGTTTTGAACTTTCGGTGGAGAGTTATGTTACAACAGTGATGGTATTATGAGAGGTTTTGGTTTGGTGGAGTAATGTACTCCTTTGATCATCTACTACAAATATTGAAATTGCGGTTTCAAAATTAATAAAGATGGTAAAAGATGTGATTAGAGATTTCTGTTGAGAGGTCTATTCAATAAAAATTTAGTTTAATCATCACTTGTTTCTCAGGTTAACATCAGAAGATATCACTATTGTTTTGGATAGTTAATTAAGAATTGTTGCCTATGTTTTAGATATTTTCTTTAGAGTTTGTGAAGTTGCCTAAGTGTAAGAAAACGACTGATCTGTTTGGGTCTTCGTGTGTTTTGAAGGATGGTTTACCAGACCTCGTTTAAAATAATTAGTAGTACATGTTCTGGGTAAGGTTGGCCAAAGGATATGCATAGATAGATTGTGATTGTTACGAATTTTTTCCTCCGTGATTAATCACATGTGTATCCGAGTCATTTTAATTTTGTGCTGCCCTTTTAATTAAGTCACAAAGTCTAAACTGCATTCTTGCCTGGAGATTTGGTGGAAGACGTTAACTTTTCACAACCCGTTTTTGTTTTGAGGTTATTGGTTTAGTTTGGAAGTTTGGTATGTCATCTTTTGGAGTCTCTGGTTCGTTTTTTACAAAGTTAATGATTTTTGAAGCTTGACATGTTTAGTTCCTTTGTATCTCTTTACTCATTCTGTTCATGGCGATGAACAACTTAATTTCGATTGTTTGAAGAAAATTGAGTATGGAATTTTGAGATTAAGGAATTTGGTTCTCCAAATAAAACACTTTCGTAAAAATTTAATCGAACCACGTTAATTCTTGTGATTCCATAGTAATGAAGAAAAAGTCGTAGCCGTTTGGTGGATGTGGATGTAGGGAGTACCACGTTTGTCGAACCACGTTAATTCTTGTTGGTTTTACTTATTATTTCGTATGTGTTTGCGTATCTTTCATTTTACGTTGTCTTGTGAGCTTTTTCAAGCAGATTCTTCTATGACATATTCTTAAATATAAATTTGTTGGCATCAACTTTTTAAACTTACAAAAATTCTGAACCATTAAGAAAAACTACATCTAAACAGCCCTTTTCACAGCTCTCTAAATGGTGGGGCCTAAAAGCAGTCCCCAGCTAACTCCAAAATGGTGGGTCCCACTCTCATTATAAGGGTACGGTTTTAATACGCAGTTCTTCTGGAACTGCCCTTAAATTTAATAAAATGTCACTACCATGTACTGTTTTACAGATAAAAAATGCTATTAATTCAAATAGAGACAAAAAGTGAAGGCCGTTTCATTGAACATCCCTTAATGCCTATCCCTATAATCAGCTTACAAAATCCATCCCTATTATTTACTTAACCTTATTACTCCATCCCTGATCTTATAAAAAGTATTTTCTCCGTCCCTAATTAAATGACTTAGTTGTAGTTTGCACAATTCTTAAGGCAAGCAGGAGAAAAGAGAATATTTAAATATTTTTTATATTTTTATCCTTAAGGATAATTACTAGTAAAATTTAGAAATGATTCTCTCAAACTATACAAAGGATATTTGTAAACTTTATATCATTGGAAAACATTTTAAAACACCTACGTAACGAATATAAATATGGCTATCAAATTATACATATTTCTTATACTAATAATAAATTAAAAGGATAATTTTAGAAATAAGCAATTGTTTGATGATATATGTCATCTATTTTGGGACAAAATTTAACCCTAACTAGGTCATCTAATTTGGTTTATCATTTCTGCCTCAAAAATAGGTAAATTATAAAAGAAAAAACCCACCTTTTAAAGGACGAAAGTAGTATTACACTTCGGAATTTTCACATTACTTATTTTAGAAATTACATAAGTATAATGCGCGAGTAAATAAACAAGTAAAATCTTACATTTTTCATTACAATTGTTACGTTTACGAGGGGTGGCCAGAAAATAACTCTAGAGTGAAAGTCACTACCCGAGTTTTATCAAGAACTTGCAAATAAAACAGGTTGTGCCTGTTAAATAACAGGGCATACAGTGACGGAAGTGGGGGTGGCTTGGGGGTGCTCCAGCCACCCCAAATTCTAAATACAGCCTAGTTTACATTTTTTTTCCAAAGGCAAATTTTGCGGCAAAAACAAATAACCCCCCTTAAAATTTGATTCTATCCCAACGTATTTATTTTAGCCCACCTAGATTTCAATCCTGTTTCGGTCGCTGACGGCATATCCATGTTGATTTTCAATTCCTACAATTTTGCATTAAGAACAGGTTCAGTGTTAGGAAGCCCTTTATAAAGAGCTATAAATGAGCCGACGTAGGTACTTTAGTGGATTCGGGAAAAGTTTCTTTTGGGACTTGACGATACAAACAGAACCCTAATTAATACCATCAATCCTACACAGCCACTTGCGCGTAAAAAATTCAGTCCACGGGCAAACAACTTGCTTGAAGCTTGTCAGGTTTGGCGTTTCTTTCCTTTCTCTCACAATTATGGCCCTCATACAAGGGATTTTGAAAATTAATGACACCCCTGGAATCTACAGAACAAAGCATTACCACCCTATAAATACCCATATTGCACAATCATGTATAACTACATTTCCCTGTATCCCCTTTCAAATTCATACATACTTATCTATTCTGTTTCTTTTTTCCTTTTCACATAAATCCGTGTAGTTTCACTCGTATGTAAACCTAAAATGGAAGATAAGCAACAGAAATCAAGTGATCATGGTCATAATGATGAATTCTCAATAGGAAAAAGTGCTCAAGAAAGAGGGTTACCGTATGTTCCTGATTGTTACGTAATACCTCCTTCCGAACGTCCGGATGAGAACACCGAGACTTCTAAGGATGTGCCGGTTATTGATATATCTGGTTTGCGCAGCACTCCTCACGAGAGGTCTCTCGTAGTAAAGGATATCGGTGTTGCTTGCCGACAAAAAGGTTTCTTCCAGGTATTTAACTGCCAAAACTTAACTTACTAATGATATCATAAATTGTTCTGTATGCTAAAATTTAAGTTCATCTATCTATGGTTATCTGCAGGGAAGCATAACGATAAAAATGATTATCTCATTATAGACTTGCACCGCATAATATGTTATGGGCTTACAAAGCGAACTAGGACATCGTAACCCATTGTTATTGAACGATGTTTTGGTGTTTTGGGGACTATCCCAAAACAGTGGGGGACTACTTAGTTATTCAAATGTCCACCCTAAATTTTAAGGGGTGTCCTAAAAGATTAGGGAAGACTAATCTGCCCTTATCCTAATTAAGGTTATAACTAATCCTAATAACCCACTAATTTAACCACTACCCACTAATCTAACCCCCTAAATTAAAACCAAAAATCAGTTTCAAAACCTTTTCTTTTCTTTTATTCTTCTTTTTCTTCTTCTTCTCCAACATCAACCAAGAAGTCCGATTCGAGTAAAATGAAAATCCGCAGGTAATTTCCTTCATACCCATTCCTTTTAATCGTTTTTTGTTGAAGAAATCGATTAGAAATCATCAAAAACCATAGAAAATGGTAGTTACAGTATAGATTTCGGCTAGGAGAAATTTTGAAAACCCTAGATTTTGGTAACCGAACTTTCAATATGAAGAACAGTTCGGCCAAGTAGGAATTTTTAGGTAACCGAACTATGTAGTTCGGTAAGCTCGCAAAAAAAAATCGTAACCGAACTCTTTCTTTATATGCGAAATTTGAGTTCGGTTTAGTCGATAAATTTATATAGGTAACCGAACTTTGATAAAATATAGTTCGGTTACTTTGCAATTTCTATGGGGTAACCGAACTTTGATCTGTCAACACCAAACTTGTAGTTCGGTGACTTCGCAACTTATACCAGATATTGCGATCTTGCCGAACTTGTTCTTTGGAATTTTCTATGGTATAGTTCGGCAACATAATTACTACACTCGACTAAACCGAACTACAAAGTTCGGTTAGCTATTCAATGATCGTGATTTGCGATCTTGCCGAACAAAAAGTTCGGTAACAAAGGGACTAAACTCGACTAAACCGAACTATTAACTGTATACTCTATAAAATTAGTTCGGCAACGTTTTCTGGAAAAAGATAACCGAACTCTCAAAAACCTCCATTAAAACAGAGTTCGGTTTGCTGAAATGAGTAACCGAACTGCACATACAGGAGAGTTCGGCTACCTGATTTGCAGAATTGCTAACCGAACTACTTTGACCTAGCCGAAATTTCTTCCTGAAATTTTCGATTTGGCCAATTTTTTGCACAATTCAAGCTACATTAACTAAATTTGAGCCATACATGAGTACCCATAACTTCATCTTCTGGTTGTGGCTGATAAAATTCATTATTTGGGTTATTCCCTCTTTTTCTTCATCTTTTTTTCTTCTTCTTCTTCTTCTCTCTCAATAATTCTGATTCTAACAAAACTATCCTATTAATAACTTACTAATCACTAACTAATCAGTAATTAATCATTACACTAACACTAACTAATCAATAAACTAACTAATTTAATTACAAAGGGTAAATTTGGTATTTAAAAAAAATTAGATAAGGGGTGACCCAAAATTACTTCAAATATCCACCCCCAAATTGGAAGAGTAGTCCCCCACTGTTTTGGGGTAGTCCCCAAAACATCGTTCTTGTTATTATGACAGACACAATACATCTCTTTTAGGTGTTTGGATAGCAGGGTGAAGTGCTTCTGCTCTAGAAGCAGAAATCAATCTTAAAAGTCAAAAGCAAAAACAATTTGCTTCACAAAAACCTCTTTGTTTCCGGAAGCTAATTTCTGATTTTTTTTCTTTTAGAAGTCGTAAAGTAACTTCCAAGTGATATTCAAACAGGCTAGTTGGACATGTTTTTCGATCAAATTTAGTGTTTAACATGTTAAGGTGTATGCAAACCAAATAAACCATGCAAAGAAGTGTTTTGCCTATATTTTTTGTCTTTCTTTTTCCTCTTTTTCTCATGAAGTTTTGCCAATTACTTTCATAGATCATTAACCATGGTATTTCACAATCCGTCCTGGACGAAGCTATAACTGCAGCTTCCAATTTTTTTGAGTTGCCGAAAAAGTACAAACAAGAATTCATGTCAAATGATGTTGCCAAGCCAGTGAGGTACGGTACGGGTTTGAAAGATGGATGTGACGTGGTTCAGTTCTGGAGGATATTTCTCAAACATTACGCACACCCGTTGGAAAAATGGATTGAATATTGGCCGTTAAACCCACCAGATTACAGGTATGCCGCTAAAAAATACTTTCAAACAGATACAGATAGATTCGTATAATCTACTAAAATTTTATGAACAAATTTTGGAAGTTTCTTGGGCTGATGAGATCATGTTATATTGACCTTAAATTTATTAGTGAGTACCGACAAATTCTTTTGTTACTTGCTCGTGCATATATATCCACATCATATCCTAAAACAATCAAATTTGTTATACCTTGGACAACAAGCAAACCAAGTGGGTTTGTATACTACAATTCTAACAATTATTTAAACCTTAGAGTTCTCGAAGAGTGTACACCGCCGAAAAATATTCGCGTGACTCAGCCGAAAAGCTGCAGTCATCCTGCACGTCTGCACATAGTTATGTAAAGCAAAATAATTGTGAATACAATATGTAAACTTACTTAATATGATGGCGGGTTTTGAGTTTTCTTGTTGAGAGTTGTGGATGATTTGAATAGCTGGCTTATGATATATCATAATTTTCGCAGAGAAAAGATGGCACATTATGCTGTAAACGTGAGAAATGTAGCTATGGAAGTAATGGGAGCTATCACTGAAAGTTTAGGATTAGGTAATTCGTACATGAGTGAAGAACTTGAGGATGGAATGCAAGTCATGGCTGTCAATTGTTATCCACCATGTCCACAACCGGATCGTGTTCTAGGTTTACCACCGCATACGGACTACAGCTGCATAACAATTCTTCTTCAAACTGGTCAAGGTCTCCAAGTAATATCAACAAATGAGGAAGAATGGAGACTCATTCCCGATAATCACGGAGTTTTACATGTTCATGTTGGTGACTTCCTCGAGGTATTAAGTAATGGATTATATAAGAGTGTTCTTCATAGAGCTACTCTAAACTCGGAGAAAACAAGATATTCTATCGCTAGTCTTCATAGTTTGGGAATGGATGAAAAAGTGGAGACTGCAAAAGAACTAGTGGATGAACAACATCCTAAAGGATATAAAGGAAGTAGTTTCAGAGATTTTCTTAAATTTCTCTCTACTAATGATATTGCTGAAGGAAGTAGCTTCATTAAAAATCTAAAGATCAAAAGTTAGTTGTTTGCCGTAGTACTACGACTAAAAAGACATTTCAACTCATTTCGGGTACACTGCATTAAGTAAAACGTTTTTGAATAAACAAATTCTTTTTCACTACCAAGTGCAACATTAGTCATATCTATTTTTTTCGTTTTTGAATAAACTTCTTGGTTTCTTACAGTTGTGTGCATGTATGTATTACTCTTTTTGTGAACACTTTTTAACTGTTTCCTGGGAGTTATGTTGTATGGATCTCAGCTGTTGTGTTTGATCAGTGAGACGGAAATTTCACTGTTTTTGTGATAAATTCTTCATATGTAATCTGTTCCGAGCATCTCTATGCCATTTTTGCGCAATTTAATTTATCAATTCATGAGGGGATGTGTGACCGGTCGTATTGTGTTCAGCGGGATGGCCTATTGTGAATTAATTTTGCTGGTAGAAAACCAGTTTACAAACTCGGTGGAAAAGCCAGTGGGAATTGGCAAATGAACCCATTTGATGGTCCATGGTTGTCCATGTGGATGAATAAACAGTGGGAAAAGCAAGTTTCTCGGAAATACTTAGAGCAGTTCCTATGGAATGAACAAACCATCAAGTTTGCTGATTTTGATCCCACTATGTATTTAACAAACATGAAAATAGATGTTCAAACCAACAAATTTGTTGGTTTGTTCATTGAGTTGGATGATCAAGCGCGCGATTGATGATACATCGGGCGATGGTGCCAAAAACGCGCGGCACTACCTTCAACGCCCGCGACTCTTCCTTCAACGCCAACGACTCTTCCTTCGACGCCAAGTACAATTCACAATTCCCAAAACTTATTTTACTACTTTTTATCCTATTTTATCTCACTTTATCCTATTTCATCTCACTTCATCCTATTTTATCTCACCTAAATATTATATTTTATATTTTAACTTTATCCTAAAAAAACTTTTTATATTAAAAAGAAATATTAGTGGGCCCTGGAAAACCAAATCTGTTCATTTTGCTCAAGTTTCCATAGTGGAAAACCCAGTTTGTTCATCCACGTGGCTCAACAAAAAAAAAAGTTTGTTCATTGCCATAGGAACTGCCCTTAGTTTCAATGGCAATGACTATTTCTCAATACCCACAAAACGACTTTTTTTTTCGAATCTATAAATAACATCTTCTTTCAAACACTCAACTCACACCAAATTTACTCTTCTCTACAATTTTTCTCCACTATAAATCTTTCTAATTCTTATCTACTTCTCTAAATTTCCCCTAGAAATGTCACAATCTCAAGATATTAGGCAAAAAAAAAAAAAAAAAAAAAAACCACCTAGGAATAAACCCAACATACCTTTATTGAGAGCATAATCAAGTTCGAATGAAGAGAATGATCTCAATCTATTTTCCGTTCCAGAATTAGCAAGAGCTCAAGGTCATCTTTTTACCAAAATTGAGCGGGATAGCTCTGCTCAAAAACCAAGAGGTAGATGGTATAAAGTTAGAAAAGTAAATGAAAAGCTATCCAATAGTGCTAAACTTAATGTCGATTAATTTCCTTGGTTCACTTTGTGCCATATTGATGCAAAGAAACATCAAAACGAATTGATTTTAATATTGGGTTGAATGTTGGTGGTATATATACCACACACACGTTTTCATTTTGAAGACTTCAAAATAGGTATGTAAATTTTTTGATTCATTGTTACATGCAATCAATATGAAAAAGCAAAAAAAATTAAGAATGTTAATGCTTTTACAGTATAACATAATTAGATTTTGTTCTTCATACTTGGGATGCCATGTGGTTTGGAAGATGATGTTCCATTTGACCAAAAAGGTTGGTTGGCAGAAGACAAATATAAATATGAATTACTGCGGTAGTTTAGCCTAATAAGAGAGGCGAAGCATGGGAACTTAATTAAGAAGTGGTGGAATTTTTAACTCCGGTTTTAAGGCATTTGTATACCGCCAATTACACAATATGACCCTGAAGCGGATATAAAAATTGATATAAGGTCTTTATTTGATGGTTACTTGGTGCTTGTTTATTACCCACCCCCAAACACTAGTGCTCAAATAGAATGGTTAGAGGCGTTGCGAGATATGTAGTTTGCTAACGCTTATGATTAGGGTTCCATTATCTTAGCCAAGTTATACAATATTTGTGTCGATGCATCATTAGGTTCCTCAAAAATGGAGAATTAGTGAGGCAAATATGACAATTCACATCCTTTATCTTTATATTAACTTAAAAATAAATTAAGCAAGTAACAAATAGTGTGGCGTTACTTTCGGTGTTGGTAGTGCACATATTTTTCGCTAATTTCACCTTAGTATGTATTTGAACTGTACAAGAACCGAGTTCCAACAAGAACAAGTCTTGTAATCTATTTTTCAATATACGAACCCACAAGAACAAGTCTTGTAGGTTCTTTACAATTGAGTTAAGACTATTTAAGTTAATTAGTGTATTATTTGTGAAATTTCAATTACTCAGATAAAATGCAGAAAAGAAATAACACAAGACACTAGAAATTTTGTTAACGAGGAAAACTGCAATGTACCAGAAAAACCCAAGAACATAATCACTTTTGAACACCACATTTTGTTAGGCCGCTTCAAACACTAGCATATTATAAGATTTCGGACTGGTATCAACCCCGCAAGCAATTCATCTTCAACCATGCTCTTTACGTCTTTTGGAACTCGCAAGAACCTAAGCAATTGAATTCCCCTAGATGAAGTCCTTTACAAGCCTGGGAGTTGCTTCAGCCGAAGTAAAGAATTTAATTAAGCTACCTCTAACAGACAATGCAATGATTTCCTTCAAAAATATACAATCAAGGTAAAATAAGATATCAAGCAAACCTTAAACATATACCCGGTACATGTACCATGAAAAATATAGTCACTAACAAGGCTGAGTATACGTACTTGCCCTGTCGAATATTTTCAGATGCACATAAAATTATTTCTGTGAGATAATTAGCATTTGAATAAATCTCTAAGAACACTATATAGACATGACTGATCACATTATAACTTATGGTTGTGATTCAAACTTAAAGTCTTAAGTGTTTATGAAAATGATTAAGCTTATGGTTCAATCGGCTAGTTTTGGCTAACCATTTATGAACAATGTCTTTGTACACGGTTCAGTTACGGTTCATCCTAATTAGAGTGTATATCTTGATATGCCAATCACATTTCAAAGATTCATCTAACAGTGGATATTGTTTGCTTGGTTCCAAAGCTATTTTAGCTTAAACCTAAAGCAACTTATGCTTTGAAAGTCTATAAAAGGGGAACCTCAAACAACTAGGATCTTTGAATCCCGACACTACTTTTTGGTGTGTCTTAGATGTATCTAGAGTCGCTTAAGACCTAATTGAAAATGCGGGGGTACCAAAATTCACCACCAACTTTTTCTTAGGCAACCTGTATGGACAAACTCAATACAACTCCGAGAGATCAACTCAAAAACTAGGACATTAAATTTACATGTATTGCAAAGTCTAATGAGATATATGTGTCCTTTACTTTTTGTAAATTGAACTGATATCTCATATATGCTCAGAAGTTAAATCTATTATGTTTTTTTATAAACTAAAAATAAAACAAACACTTTGAGAATTTTCTCGCGGTATCGATATACTCGTGATCACACTTTGGTGTTATTACTGCACTATTCACTCCGTAAGATTTTCTTATGTTGAGTCATATCGATTAAAATTATCTCCTTGTTCGTAACTGGCATTGAGATTAATTTAAGTCGATGTTCAGGATACAAATCCATGTGGTTTGTTAATGTCCGACAAAATCCTTCTTTTTACAAAAGTAAGGTCACTCATGTTGTTCTCTTGGGAATGACATCAAATGGGGGAGAGTTCCTAAAAGAACTTGTGCTTAATTGATATATCTTTGTGGGGTGTGTGGCTGTGGAATTTACAGGGGATGCTTGTATCTTAAATCTCCTAGATGAGCGCTAAGTATTTCATACTATGTGATATCATCTAAATAAAGTTGATATGTAATTCTATTTAAATCTTGAAGTATCTTTTGGTTGAATTCATTATGATCCCATGATTTTCGTACCTTTACCAATTTTTATTGACAAAAAGGGGAAGAATTAATTAGTAGTTTCGCACTACATACATATGGTTTACCGATCATTATGTTAGGGAGAGTGTATCAATATGTAAAGGTTTCACCTATTGTGCAAAAGATGTAAGTATTGATTAAGGGGGAGAAACATATCATCGTAGTATTACTTCAAAGTTGTGATACAATTGAACTTTGGAGAAGATAATAATATTATGTTTCTGTATAACGACGATTGAGAATATTTGTTTTCAAAATTGTTATTGCTACGGATCTTCAACAATAACGATGCTGAGTTGAACACATTCATAATCATTGCAACTTGAAGTAATGAAGAATTCGAGGAGTTGAAGAAACCAAGGAAATCAAGCATGATGGATTAAAGGAGTTTTTAAAGCTTTATTTTTTATCCATATGTATTGATAGTTTGGTCACTAAAATTAACAAAGGGGGAGATTGTTAGAGCATTACTCGGTCGAACTCACAAGTGCTGCTATCTCAAGCTTGTTGTCAAATTTAGTTGTCAAACTATATCTTTATTTCTAGTCTACATTTAGTTAAGTCTCGGATTAGGATAAAAGTGTAGTTGAGAAACGGACATCACGGCAATCATCATCGCGTTCTACCATTTGAAGGCGAAGATCAACCGAAGCTTTTGGAGAACTTCTTCAACAAAAGGTATGTGAAGACTGAACCACCTATTTCTCAATTTATATTCATCTTTCTATCTATGTGACGTTTTCGCATAACTAATTAGACTATCGTAAGCATATCAAGAATTTCGAGTCAAGTTTATCTTGGTAATTAGTTCTCGAAATATATATGACTAAGCTTAATTAACATTTTTTCATACTTGATGAATTTCGGTTAAGGACAATTTATTGTTCGTAATCTAAATTATGATTCAAGATTATCATTCGAAAATAGCCTGGAACAGTGATATGTGTCATTGATGTTATTTGAGAATGTTTCGAATTGATCTATAGAGAAATATATGACTACTGAAAATATGGATACAGGACAGTATGCATACCAGTTTCAGAAACTGGGAAAACTGTTATAGGTCCGGAGTCGTAGTAATGTACTCAGTACATATACCGGTGTAGCTATAGCTTGGCAGCGACTCAGTGATACGCATACCCGGTATCCACACCATAAACTGAAATGGTAGGCATACCTATTATGCATACCTAAAAAGAACTGTTGGTTCTATAACCGGTGTGGTATCCATACCTAGTACGCAAACCGATTTTTTTTTGTATATTCCGGAACTTATATTTGTATTATAAGTTCACATACCCGGTACATGTACCATGAAAAATATAGTCACGAACAAGGCTGAGTACACGTACTTTCCCTGTCGAATATTTTCAGATGCACCTAAAATTATTTCTGTGAGATAATTAGCATTTGAATAAATCTCTAAGAACACTATATAGACATGATTGATCACATTATAACTTATGGTTGTGATTCAAACTTAAATTTTTAAGTTTTTATGAAAATGATTAAGCTTATGGTTCAATCGGCTAGTTTAGGCTAAGCGTTTATGAACAATGTCTTTGTACACGGTTCGGTTATGGTTCATCCTAACCAGAGTGTATATCTTGATATGTCAATCACATTTCAAAGATTCATCTAACGGTGGTTATTGTTTGCTTGGTTCCAAAGTTATCTTAGCTTAAACCTAAAGCAACCTATGCTTTGAAAGTCTATAAAATGGGAACCTCAAACAATGAGATCTTTGAATCCCTATACTATCTTTGTGTGTCCTAGTTGTAAAACTAGAGTCGTCCTCTTCCTAAAACCCTTTTAGGGTTTATAAACTAAAAAGACTTCATATGAATTCATGAAGCCAGGTCCAGCTATCTTTTATCTTGATAGTACGAGTATCCTGATTTTGTTTAATTATTGAGCTTGCTCCATCAATCAAGATAGATAGAAATCACAAAGATCTCTTCGTTCTTAGACTTTGTTGATTCCACAAGTTTAATACTTGTGGGTGAATAATAATCTAGGCTGCTCTTCGGGAAGCATATACAAGTCTGGATTTTGAGGTTAGCTAGACTTTGTATTGCTATCTGTTGAGAGGTAAATATTATTTTGGTCCTACATGTCCTAGTCACAACAATGACAACACCTTTTCCTAGAATAGAATAAGAGAGAACTCTATTTCCATTGTACTATGTCATTCCTTATATAGGCTTTTCCTAAAACCCTTCTTTCCATGACATCATGCCACATGTCATTAAAGCTCCTGTATTTACAACTATTGCCATTCCTCCAAATATAACCTTCAACTTATCCATAAATCCCTTCCTTGTCCTCTTCACTTCATGGACATGTCTTATTGGACTTGGGATTTAGTCCCCTATGTTTCATGGTAAGCTTGTCTTCCGTTTAGGGACTCCCTAGCCCTACTAAGGGGTAATTATTTTCATGTATCAATATTAGTCCCCTGACTATTGGGTTAATTGTCAAATGACCCGATAATCAATCAGTTCCCTCGTGCGTACCCCCTAGAAGTAAGAGAGGAAGTTTCCTTCATCAATCCCACGTTCTTCAGTGATGATTGGTTTTCCGCGACTTGTCACAAGACCTTTACAGTTCCTTTAAGTTATTCCGTTTTCTGTAACCGTCGTATCCCTATCTCGAGATCGCCTATATATATATGGCTACTTGATCATTCTTTCCTCCTTCGTTTCATCCTGTCCCTTTCTTTCTTCCCATTCTGAACATACCATAAACACTCCATGTCAAGTAGTTCTGCCAGTAGCAGCACGTCCGAGGAAGAGATGGGTGCTGAATCAAAAGAGATCGAGCCCGTAGACCAAGAAGTGTTGCAATTACCCCCACCAGCAGATGGTAAGGCATATACGATCGCGAAGATCACACATACTCCTGATTTGAAGCACGCATTAAAGCTAAGAAGTCTCCGCGATGGTCAGCGCGCTCCTCATATGGATGATATCCTTATTTTGCGTCTTCTTAACCCTTTCGTATTACCTTATCCTTCCGCTCTTGGGTGTCTCATGTATCCCGAATCGAATGCTCCAGACACCTTTTCATTCAAGAAAGTCCCGCGTATGTCCATTTATCGTGGCGATTACGACCTCCCTACTATTAAGATTCGTTCCACATATGTAACACCATCTTATGGCCGCATTGGGTGTCTTATATCCGCTCCAACCCCGACCATGTATCCACCCTTCGTTCAGCGGGTATCGAGGAAGCCATAAACTTATCTCTCAAATGAGAGGTAGTTAGATGTAAGCGCTATGTGACACGACTCTTTTTTCGTTGGGCGTCCCCGTCCATACCCTGTTCTTCGCATGGAGGGAAGCTACTATAGTCTTGGAGGACGTAGTTGCTCTTATATGGCTTCCTATTCATGGTACTCATTTCTATGATGAGGTGGCTATTTTCGAAGCTTTAAATAATGAGGACAAAGAGTTATGGGATTATCTGTTATACTGCAAGGACGATTCGCGCAATGAGCAAGTAAGGAAGGATCAGTTATCGGTGAAGCGAGAAAAGAAGGAAAAGTCTGCAAGTGCTAGTCGACAGAGAAAATCGTAGCCCGCTGCCAAAGGAAAATCCAAGGCAACTGAGGATGAAGAACCTCCTTCACGGTGCCTGGTAGGCGAACGTTTACTCGATAGTTCAATCAGCGCTCATAAAGCACTTCACGGCTCGGCAATTCCTACCGTGAGGACTAGTCCTGAGTTCATTGTTAAACTTAATCGACGCGCCTCCTTTCCTCTTTGGATCAAATATTGGGCACCGCGGTTGGTTGAAAAGAAAGCTATGCCTCCTCTTAGGAAGGAGAAGAACTCTTGTGCCGAATTGGCGGCCTCCTTCTTGTTCTGACTTTGCCATGATGTGTTTGAGTAAAGTCTCCACGACACTATTAAGAGCGAGCTCATGCCGATGGCCGTGTTGTTGTCTCGTGGCGTTTCATTTCCTCTTGCTCCAATGTTTTTGGGCGGCTTATACCGTCAGTTGGATCTGCTCTTCCATGAAGTTCATAGGGTTAATGCAGTCCATAAGGTCGAGAATTTTATTCCTGCTTCTTTCATGCAGGCGCGGTCTTGAGAGCATCTTCTTGAGTACGCTCCCGATCCTCATGTTTTAGCAGTCCGTCGTGAAGAGGAAATTCAGCAAAATGATGGTACTGTTAGTAAAACTGTTGCTACCTATGGTTACCCAAGAATGGATTTTTGGCATGGTAAAGGGAAAGTGACTAAGGGTGATATATCGCAATTTATGGATATAGCCAAGAATTAAAACCTTTCCCATACCATGATGGTCGTTCTGGTCCAGGGCATTACGATTTCACATCGCTGCTGGGAGGTTCATATTTGGATTCATCTCAAGTTTTATCAGAGTCGTATTTTTATTCGGTGATGGCAGTGCTACCCGGCTATCTTGCTAGTTTTCATGCTGGTAAGTTCATGGCGATGTCCTATAATTCTGACCGTACGGATCGGAAAGTAGGGTTTGATCGAGAGGTTCCTTATAGCTTCCCGCCAAGGAGTGGTTCCGACATCGCGGAGATTGTTGCTAGCTTTGATCGCTTTATCTTTAAGGGTCTGATTCGCCTGAGTGATCGCGGGATTAACTTTTCTTTTCAGCAGCACATTCTTGAGCGCCCTTTGGCAGTTATCGAGCCGGCTCATGAATACCATCATCTCGTTCGTCGCTGAGCCTTAAATTTTGTTTTAGTGACCCGACTTCCCCTCCCGATTTTTCTTACGAGGATCTCAAGGTATTACACGTGTCTGATCGGGTCAAGCTTGATGATGTAGTAACCGAGGAAAATGGTCTCAAGCTAGGTACTAAAGGTCCCCCTTTAGAGCAGTTGGTAACGTCCTGGGATCCTCCTGCGGGACATGAACCCATCAGGAAGAAGAAAATGGAAAAACCGCCTTTTTCCAGCTAGCAATCTCCTATGCTTCATATCCCCCGACCCGCTACTAGTTTTCCAACGGCGCAGGTGTTCCCTCTGCTTATCTTTGCTATATGCTTCTCGTCGCCCCCCTTTTTTTTTAAGAAGGAGGGTATTGCATTCTCAGGAAGCTCCTTTATCTGATCTCGTTGGGTGGAAGCCGCTTTCTTATTTGATGGAAGAGTATCTCAATATGCCTGAGCGTGACGGGTCTCAAAAGAGTCTTGCTAAGAAGGTTAAATGGAAAACGGCTAAACTATCCGTTTCCCGCCCTTATTCTTCTGTTGATCCTTCGCTTATGTGTCCTGTACATGTTCAGCGGGGTGGTTCTTCACAATCTCAGCAGGATGCGGGCAGTATCCTGACCCCTTCATTCGTGGATCTTGTGCAAAGTCTTGAAGTCAAGTTATCGAAGTGCGTCGGATGGGTGTCTCCGCGCCTTCATGTACATCGGTCAACCATTTACGTGCGGACACCACTCGTGTTAGGGACCAGGCCTTGGAATCCCCTAGTGATGTATTACATTCGCTAAGCCCTTCTGGGTCGAACCGGTCGGTTTTAGGTGGGTTTTTCTGCCCACGTGGCGCCTCGGCCAGATTCTCCTAAAGGTAACTGCTCACTCTCTGTTTAACACGTGTTTCCCTATTTAATTCGTGGCATCTTTTGTTTTTGGCTCTATTTATATATCCAAGGTTTTCTTCACAATGGTATATATTCTTATGTTTTGCAGGTTCTACGAGTGACTCTGTGTCTTCTTCTGGCTCCTCATCTTCTCGTCGAAGTCTTGTGATCGTCCTCTTGATCCTCATATTCCCGAGGTTGGTCCCTTTCTTTTTCATTCTTTGCTTCTTTTTTTCTTTTCTTTTTTGTTCTCTGCTCTTATTTATTATTGTTACACACATGGGCAATAAGCGTAAGGAAAATGTGAAGCACGAGGGTTACAGCGCCGAAGGTGGGAGACGTGTTAACCCTAATGGCGACGGGTCTGTCAAACGTGCTAGGCTAGATGGTGGTGGTGCTGTGTTAGTTGAACATTCATAGAAGCATTCCAATAACTTTTACCCACTGTCGGCCCCTGAGGACATTAAATTTCACTTTTCGACGGTGGTAGATGCTGCCGAGGCTGGTGTTGATTCTTCTTCTTACAAGCGAGTTCATGATTTTTGGGTTCCGTCTGCCTTGGCTTCTACTTATAGAGACATTGTGGAGTGAGGTGATGGTCATATGGATAAGGAGGTTCTCCTTGACATGAGTACTTTGTGCTATATGAACAAAAATATCCTCGAGGTAGCTGATCAACTTACGCGGGGTGAAGGATAGCCCTATTGATGCGGGTGTGCTGCAAGGTTGGGAAACTACTATTCGGTCAGCAGTTGGCCTTGGCTATCGGGTAGGGCGGTTGGATGAACTATTGTCGAAAGTGAAGAATCACAATGATCCACGCGCACACCTCCCAGGTCAGCTCGCCCAGTTGGAGAAAGAGTTGGCTCAGCTTTTTAAGGTGACTTTCGAGAAGAAGTTGGCGCTGAATCAGCTTATTGCTAGTATGGCAGTAGCGACTAGTGCATCCAAACAGGATAAGATTGTGGTGGAAGAGGTTCGCGCGGATCTTGATGGGAAGAGGCAAGAGTGGTCCGCGTTTCAGTCTGCTTGATGTGCTCTATTTACGTTCTTTGTTCCTATTTCTTTGTTGTTTGTTGTGCACGTGTGTTTGTTTTTCCTTTTGAACAATTATTTCATGTTTGGTGGTGTTCTTTGAGGATATTTGTAAGTACTTTATTTATTTGAATGTTGTTATATTGCTACATTATATCCGCTTTTCCTGGTGTTGTATTCTACGCTCCCTCTCTCTTTTTGTTTTGCAGATGCTAACCTCGTATCAGCAGTTAGGTTTTAGTAAACAAATTTTACTTGTCTATAAGTTCTTACTCGGTTAACTTTTACACTCTTTAGGGTTTTTATAGTGGGTTTTACGCGTACGCGCCCCTTTTGGATCGCCCTGGCATAGTCCCTCGGCGGCAGGGGGGGGGTCTTTGTTAGTTTGGTGCTTATTTTTTATTAGTTTCGTTAAAGTATCCTGCTTTCTGTGTGTTTGGTGGTAGTGATGAATACCTGTACTTAGATTACCGTTTTGTCGATGGGCGAGGAACGCGCCCCATCTCCTTTTAGAATCATGGGAGGGGTACTTCGAAACACGCCCACCCCTCTTATTTTCGACGCGATTGTGCTTTCACGCGTTTGCTATCACTGTGCAGTTTTTCAATTTATCTTTGCTTAATTGTATTAATAGCTCGGCACTTGGCCATGTGCGCGGTCGTCTATCGCGGGTATTATTCATTGATTGTTTTAGGAGTATCAGGTGTCTGTGGAGACCCCTAGCTTTTAGTAATTGTAATATTGGTTGGCCACGTATTGTTGGCCACCTATAGCCTTTCATATTTTTAATGGTAGCCGACTGGGTTTTCAGGCCCTCGCCTCCCCCTGTTAGATTTTTAGGGAGAGTTTGAAAACATGCTTGACTGGACGCTCCCAGCGACCTGTAGCTGATTTTTATGTCTATGGCCTATGATAATTGTGAAGCCGGTTGGGTGAGCGCACATAGAAATCCGCTACGTATCGTGGTGTCAGCTAACTGGGCGCATGTGGCAACCCATAACTTATAAACATGATGTCGGTTGGGAGGGCGCTCATAGTGACCCGCGTCCTATAGTTATGTCAGCTGATTGGGTACGTGTGGCAACCCATAGCTTATAATCGTGATGTCGGCTGGGCGGGCGCTCGTAGCGACCCGAGGCCTATAGTTATGTCAGCTGACCGGGTGCATGTGACAACCCATAACCTTTTGTATGTCGGATGTTCAGGCGCACGTAGAAACCTGTATCCTATCATAATGTCAGCTGACTGGGTGCATGTGGCAACCCATAGCTTATAATCGTGATGTCGGATGGGCGGGCGCTCGTAGCGACCCGAGGCCTATAGTTATGTCAGCTGACCGGGTGCATGTGACAACCCGTAGCCTTTTGTAAATTTGTATGTCGGCTGTCTGGGCGCACATAGCAACCCGTAGCCTATAGAGTGGACTTCTTTAATTTTAGGAAAACAAAACATGTTTCTATTTCTTTTATGTTTGTGTGTGCTCCGTTCTTTTGCAAACTAGTGACTTGTAAGTTCATCACACTTGTTAAGCAGAAAATCCTATTATGATACTCTTACTATCCCTTCATTCAATGTCGAGGGAGAGGGTCGCGCTCGATCTCTTGATTGGTAACTTCGATCTCTCCAGCTATTCGTTTCCGGTTGAATATGCTTCTAATAGCGAAACATTTTACCGTTGGGTGACCTAGTCGCTGGTGGTAATGGCAGTACTTAGCGGCATTTTTATCCATTTTGTTGACATCTACTACCGTTGGTGGTAATTGAACTTCCTTGTTTGCTACCCACTGTTCCAACAGTCCAATAATCTGTTCTCGGCCGCATGGCAAGGGTGGCGGCTGAATGAAGTCTCGTTTTGGTTTTATAGTGCCTCTACGATTTCTAATAGTGGGTTAGTGTGTGGGTGCGTTCCATCCATCCAAGTTGTTGTTTGTGCGCGTGTTATGAGGGGTTATTGACACAGTGTTAACTGAATATCGCCATGTGTGATCCATTCTCGAGTCTTCAGTGCAGACGGAAATCCTTCATGTGGCCTCCTCTAATTCAACGAAAGTATGGAATCTAAAGTTAATTAGATTTCTCTTGAAGGCGGTTGTCATTCCACTTATGCAGATCTCTACCAGCGCTCCCTCTTTGATATCTTCGTGACAATCCAGTGAGAAGTGACGGAATCTAGTGATGTATCCTCTTATTTCCTCTCCTATCCTCTGGGTGCATCTTCTCAAGTCTATCATCGTGATTTTCCTCTTTGCAAAGTAAAATTTTATGAGGAAGAGGACGAACATGGTTACCCATAAGTCTATGCTTCTTGGCTTCATGTTGTCGTACCATGTAAACGCCGTGTCTGTAAGTGATTTAGGGAATTCTCTCAAATATAGACTACCATCAGTGGCGTGGTCATTCATAGCTGCTAGGAATCGACTGAGATGTTCACGCGCGTTCCCTTGTCCATTATATACTTTGAAATTTGGGTATATGTAGTCTTCCGGGTACTGATACCATTGTACTAACATCTATCTCACTCTTCAAAATGGTATTCAGTGATCTTGGAGGTGTACGGGCTATTCATGAAGTCGTAGTACTTTATTATTGCCTCCTGCGTTATTGATGTAACCGCGCTCTTGTTGCCCGCTTTATCCTTCTCCGCTTCTCTGCCAGAGTCTTGCTCCGCTGTTGTTCTTTGTTCCATCAGCTTTTTCAGTTCTTGTTTTCTTTGGATGTGGCTTTCCAACTCTTTTTGTATATCTCGTAGAGTCTGTGGTACCGAGTGTGTACTTTCAGTCGCCTGATGTTTGTCTTTTCCTTGCGCCACTTTTGTTTTTCCTGGTTGGCATCCCCTTGTGGTTGGCTTTATGATCGCGCCCTCTACTGGTGTTTCTTCTTCACTATCATCAGGCTCATCTTCTATAGTTACTTCGTCAAAGTTAACTGGTCGTTCAACTAGCTGGTCTCCTGACGTACTCGTGCCGGCATTTGTTAGGCGTTTCATGGTAGACTAAAGACGAGCCTCCGGATGTGGTCGCCAAATGTTGAGAGGTAAATATGATTTTGGTCCTACACGTCCTAGTCACAACAATGAAAACACCTTTTCCTAGAAGAGAATGAAAGTGAACTCCTTTTCCATGGTGCTATGTCCTTCCTTATATAGGCTTTTCCTAAAACCTTTCTTTCCATAACATCATGCCACATGTCATTGAAGCTCCCTTATTTACAACTATTTCCGTTCCTCCCAATATAACCTTCAACTTCTCCATAAATCCCTTCCTTGTCCTATTCACTTCATGGACATGTCTTATTGGACTTGGGCTTTAGTCCCCAAGTCCCTTATGGTTCCTTGTGGGCTTGTCCTCCCTTTAGGGACTCCCTAGCCCTGCTAAGGGTAATTATTTTCATGTATCAACACTATCAATTTCCAGTCTCACCTTGATCTACGATCAAAAAGGAAATCACACATATAGGCTTATCTGTGGGAGGCAGATTGATTTAAAGTTTTCAATTGAGTTGAAGCAACTCTTAGGCTGTAAAAGACGTCAGCTAATGGAATCAATTGCGCGAAGTCCTGCTGGGATTCAAGAGGCGTAAGGAGCGCGACTATAACTGAATTGCTGTGAGGGTTTAATTCGGTCTCAACTACATTCCATTCTGAAGTTAATTGGTAGTAGACTAGTGTCTGTAGCGGATTAATACAGTTTGGTGTTCAATCTGGACCTATGTTGTAAAAGACGCTGGGCGAGGCTCCAAGCCCATCGCCTCGCCTAGGGCTTAAGCGCTTCCTGGGCACACATAATAATAAAAAAATTGGTCATGTTGCCTCGCCTTGGCGCCTTTTTAGCTAGGCGCTGGTCTTGCGCTTAGTGTAGCGCCAAAGGCACTCGCCTTTTACAACATAGATATGGACTAGGTCCCGGGTTTTTTGCATTTGCGGTTTCCTCGTCAACAAAATTTCTGGTGTCCTTGTTTTTCCTTTTTCCGCATTATATTGTTTATGTTTATAATTGAAATATCACAGGTTGTACGTAAATCAATCAAAATAGATATATCCATCCTTGTTTGTTGGATAAGACTTGATTGATTCTTGGATATTAATTTTTGAGATCGTCCAAGAACTCTCACACGTAAATCAGGTTCACGGATTTGGTTCTGTTAACTTTTTGATTGTGAGAGAAAGAGAGATAACTCTGAATAATATTCCTTGATTGAGATTCATTAAGTTGAACTCTCGGAATTGTATTTAGGTTTTGTGCATACAGGTTGCCTAAGAAAAAGTTGGTGGTGTATTTTGGTACCCTTGCGTTTTCATGATAGTAGGCAAGTGTCTGTAGTGGTTTAATACAAGAATAACATTACTACGTAATCAATCTAGATATTTTAAGTCCTTATTATTTGAGATAAAAATACAAGACTTGTTATTATTGAATTCATATCTTGAAAGATAGATAATAAGTTTCATACTTATTAGAATTTGGGTCCACATAATTAGGATACAACTAGATTGATCTTGGATATTGATTTTTGAGATCATCCAAGAACTGTTCTACACGGTCAGGTACACGGACATTTGGTCTATAATATTGATTGTGGAACAGAAAGAGACAAACTCTATACATAATCTTCTTCAAGGGTCTTTGCTTTGACCTACTTGTAATTGTATTAGGTTTTGTTCATACAGGTTGCCGGACGAAAAAGTTGGTGGTATACTTGGTACCCTCTCTTTTAAATTTGTAATAGAGCAGACAAACAACGTTATACCTAACAAGTCTATGTTTATGGCGATATGAATCTATGGGCAAGAGTTCAATCTATATTAACATACCACCAGACTTCGATGACATAAATTACTTGGTGTAAAATAGTTATGCGTTCCTTCTTTCAAACTCATGGTTTCCAGACTTGGGTCCGAGTAGTCAAGAAGAGTTATATTGTTTCTACAACTAACGTAGACAATGTAATTTTGCTTAAGGATATAGTTGAACATAGCGCGATTAAAATCAGTATTGTAAATGTTAGAGCATAGCTCGGTTGAACCCACCAAGCGTTGGTATGTCAAGTTTGGTTGTCATATTTTAGTGAATCAAAACTCAATTTAAGAGTTGCTTGATTATGTACTAGAGACAGCTTCGTATAGGTTAGGCTAGAAAGATTAGGATAATGAGACATACAAGTATTACTCGAAGACTTGAAGAATGTGAAGAAGTAACAAGCTACATCGACGACATCATCCTTCCTCTTGAGGTTAGTAATATTTTGACTTGAACTGTTTCATTCCCAACGTATCTTTCAAGTCGTGCTATATTGAAAACATAACTGCGAAGCTGTGAATGATTATACTCTAGTATACATAGTGTTAAGGAATTAGAATACGAAGTATAACGCTTATCTTTTGAACTTCGTATATAAGACATCGACATAATCGTATGAATGCTATTGTGATTATGTGTATGGGTATGGGTGAAGATTTCGTCCTAGGAAACAATGTTTACATTCGTTTAAAGTAAGTACATTCATGAACTTGTTTTATGAATCGAAAGGGAAATCGCTAGGCTTATTGGTATTGTTATTCATTGCATATCTCTGGATTACCAATATGTGTGAGTTAGTATAACCGATCATAAATTGTTATATATCTTGGTAAAACTAGTCACAATGCCTGACTTATGTATTGGTATGACTTTTATTAGTGTAACCGATCCTAAGTAATCACCTAAGATGGTATGATCGATATTTGTAGTTGGTGTGACCGATCCTAGTAATTGGTGTAACCGATCCTAGTAATTGGTGTGACCAATCACAAAAGAGTGTGTAATCGATCCTTGTAATTGGTGTAACCGGTCCTGGTAATTGGTGTAACCGGTCCTGGTAACTGGTGTGACCGATCACAAGTAATACCATGAGAATATGGTAACCGGTCCTGGTAATTGTTGTAACCGATCCTGGTAACTAATGTAACCGGTCCCAGTAACCATATTAAGGTAGAACCGATCCTTGTGTTTGGTAGAACCATAAACCCATGTTTAGTGTATTGATATTTGATCAATCACATAGTTCTTGGAAATCAGATGAACCAGTTCTAAACTTGTTTGGAAGTGTGGTATAATCGGTTCCAAGATTGTAAATATGAAAAAGGATTTACAAAGAAATAAGATGTCGACATACTTTGAACATGTTCAATAACTCTTATCTTTTATTGTTCAAAGATATTCCTTAATAACTCAAGGAGATCCCGGACCGAAATAAGTTGAGAATCTTTTAATTAAGGTTGTTAATTTTATATGCTTTTAATTACTAGCAATTAAAATGCATATCTCTGGAAAATAAAAATTGGTAATGCGCATTTACTAATTTGAGATTTTCTAGTAGGATTTCGGTTATTTTTGGACAGAGCATTTCTAGGAATTATGAAAACCGATTTGGAAATATATTACATATCTTGAGAATATTCGGTTTTGGATTTTCCTTAGTGTCCAAACTTCCTTGGTCTATAAATACCCAAGTTTGCATTTCGAGCAAACTATCCTAAGAGCCAGCAAAACTACCTTGTTGTGTTGTTACTGGTGGAGCCGTCTATTCGGAGAGGAAAGTATCCTAATTAGGCGAAATCTCTTACGACCGCTCATTTAAAGACTTCTGTGGGATCAAGAAGCTCTACGAGTACCGTTGGTGGGAAACTAGATAATTGCAGTATTATTAGTTTTCGATTTGATTTGACTGACTAACAGTTGTTAAACTTTGATTGCACCTAGTTTGTTTATTCTTGAGAATCTTCTCTTCTGATATAAGATTCACTCAAACTAGATCGAAGTGTCGACGGGATCTTTAGAACTATTTGTAGATCTAAAGACGTCTTGTGATAATCCATTGTTAACAGACTCCGTTCTGTGCGTGATTGATCACAAGAGATTCAAGTTGTGGTGTGCAGGTGTTTATTGAAAATTTAAGAAGATTTGAAGACAAAGAAGATTTCTTATTTGGGTTCATAATCTTTGGTGTGCACAAAACTTGATCGGCTGGGATCCAACTATAATCGGTTTATCTTTGATAGATTTGATTGATTAGTTACGTAGATCGGCATCAGTATTTAGTATCTTGGTAGATCCTATTATTGATTGCATAGTCTAAACACAATTACTTTTGTAGTTGTTAATTAGATTGATCTAGAACCCGACAAAGGAGTTTATTGGATTAAACAGAAGAGCCTTTGTCTTACTCATATCACTGAGATTGAATAGAGTTGTTACCGAACAGATTTGTTGTTCCCTTACTGTTTGGAATACGAACCAAAGGAATTATTCCAGTGCGTGCACTTATTGAATGTCAGAAGCGCAGGGATACTGAAGAAACTAGGTGAACTATAGGTTTAGTTGCTTGGTCTCAACTATACGAAGTTGGTGTGATTTTGTATAGTGGCTTAATTCTGAGAGTATTCAATTCTGGACTAGGTCCCGGGGTTTTTCTGCATTTGCGGTTTCCTCGTTAACAAAATCTTGCTGTGTCATTTACTTTTGTTTTCCCCAATTATAATTGTTGTTATTATAATTTAAAGTAAATTACACAAACGTTAACTCTGTATTACTTGATAGTGATCCTATAGAGTTTGGTTAAGTCCGAACCTATTATCAAGTAATCACACTTTGATTGTTGTATTGTCTCGCTCTCTTATCCATAGACGATCACACAAAGTGTGAATACCGATTCGTTGTATTGTCTCGACTCAGTCTATAGACAATCACTTTCGGTAAGAGGACTTATAGGTGGAAAAGTTTTAGATTGAGGTATATTTGGGTACCCTCGTCTTTTCAGTAAAGCATAATTCTGATGGATTTTTATTATCCACGCAATACGCCAAGATCTTCAACATCATGTGTCTACGTGTACTATGTCGAATGAATCTTGGGATATCTTAGAGACCGTATTTGAAGGGGATACCTTATAAAATGAGGCAAGGCTTCAAAACCTAACTTTTGACTAGGAAAACCTTCATATGGCTAACGAAAAATCGTGTGAGGAATTTAATCACATGTTATCCGAAATAGTGAATGCCTCTCATGCGCTAGATAAGACTAATTTTGAGAAGGAAACTGTGATGAAAATTTTGAGATATTTTCCATCTTGATATGAGTCTAAGAAACATGCCATCAACGAAGAAACGATCTTTCGGCACTTTTCAGAAGCAGCCTCTTTGGAAAGTTAAAGATCTTTGATAACGAACTCTGTAATAGACAAAACACTCTCAGAAGACGTAACTCTATTATTACTCTTGATGACATGTCTGTCTCCCCCTGTCCAGAAAAAATAGAAAAGGAAGACGAGGATATCTTAAAATTCTACTATGTTACTGTTTTCACAACAACTCAAAAAGGCTCTTAGACAAAGGAAAAGAAGATATCTTAAAAAGTTTTCATGTTCCAATAATCAAAATGACAGTATGGTTTGGATCAATAAAAACACTTCTCAATGCTCCAAGTGTCTTGGTTTTGGAAATCTTATCTTTGTATATCCTAATAAGGAGTCTTGTAAGAAAGTCAAAGTCTTAATGGATACTCTAGACTACCGTCCATATAATTACCATGCTCATAAGGTTAGAGATCTTACGTTGTTGATGATCATGTTTGCGATCCTAATAGTATTAGCATCTCTCCACTAATCAGTTTACTCCAGAAAGCAAATTAATCTTTATTAGATGAAATTCGCTCAATGAAGGATGCCTTCATTAAGAAAAACATCAAAGTTTCTTCTGCAAAAGAACAACTTACAAAAAAAAATTTTTTTGATAATGACGACTGTTAGTTGGATCTCCTGAAACGGGAACAAATCAGAACTAATATTCTTATATATTCATGATCTTAAGTCTTGTAATGAGAAGAATCGATATAGTTCCAAATCGAGAAAATCCCATAAGACTTAAACAAATTCTTGTAGGCATAGTTCATGGCTTACTTTCCTCCAATTCTATTGTGAAGAATTACCAAACCATTTCTAAAACACACAAGATTAATGCCTCGGTGCTCTTTGTGTAAAGAAATTAGGTCATTTTGAGGGACAACTTACGGAACATGAAGAAACAACCAATGTCCCCAGGTAAGAATTTTGATGTTAATATTTTGGTTATTGAGGAAAGGCATCTTAAGAATGAGAAACTTCTCAAAAATTTCTCCATTCTTAAACATCCACCCATCCCCCCTCCTGTTGGGAGTTATTATTGCTCTAAGCAATAATCCTCTGGTTGGTTGTCATTTTCTCTCTTGGATAAAAACTACAACCTGATCAAGAGGGTAGGAGTGTCTAAGTGATTCATGTTTAAATGACACTTGAAGAAAAATATAAAATATTTGATTATCTTATCTTTATAGACATAAAGAACTTCTAGAAACGGTTGAGCCCTGCTCCAGTCAGATGTACCCTTGATCAATAGGTTGTCATGACATGTTGGTTAATAAAAGTCCTTATTACCAAAACTCTTTTGACTTCATAAGAGCAAACGCAGTGTTGTTGCAAAAATCTATATATGGCAACAAAACCGGCCGCAATCTGGGTTGCTATAGTTGCCATATTCTTATAATCTCAAACAAAGTGTCTAAATATGAGAATTTTATTTGGAAATTCTCATATATAGCTGCACGCTATTACAAAAGCCATGGAACACTGGACGTAATTTTAAAAGACGTTACATGTTGGACGCTCTTTTAGTTAATGTTTTGTAAATGGAACGTTGTTTATAAACCCGTGTGGCTGGGACGATATTTAAAATTGCGTCATCCGAAACGCTATTATAAAATGCGTCTAGCGTGGGACGCAATAAATAACAGCGTTTCATTCCAACGTAATCTAAAATTACGTTTGGTCAGACGTTAACTTTAATAGCGTCTCCTTCAGACGTTAACTTATGCATATGTTCTTTCAAACTATTTCTTTAAAGAAGCTGAATTATTAAACTGAAGCACCATTTTTAGTGGTTTTTTTCTTTGTTTCGTTTGGTGGCTTGTATCAGTTGACTCACATTAAACTGAAGCACCATTATCAGTTGACTCACATCTAACTTGGTGGGTTGTTTCGTTTTGTTCAGTGTCTGCATATATTTTATCAAAAGATTTTTATGATCAAATAATTTAAAAAAAAACTTAAATAACGTTTCATTTCGAAATTCATTAAAAAGATTTTTATGATCAAATAATTAAAAAAAAACTTAAATAACGTTTCATTTCGAAATTCATTAACGCTATTAAAAGATGCATTTGAATGTGAATGTTTATAAACCCCGTGTGGAAGTGAACGGGTTTATAAAGAGCGTCTATCCCAGACGCAGTTTTAAGTAACGTTTTATGAAACGTAGTTTAAAGATACTGTGTTATACAGGCGTAATTTTAAATAGCGTCGAACGCTGGACGCAGTTTATAATTACGCTTCTCATCCAATGCTTTTTTAAAACCCGTTTCACTCAGACGGAATTATTAATAGCGTTTCTCCTCAAACGCTGATTTAAACTGCGTTAAAGGATAGGAATTTGTCTCCCACTGCGTCACAAACGAAATTGGCAAAAAAAAAACTATATTTGGGATGGAAATTTGGGAATTTGGCAACTCATGACTAAAGTTGCTCTAACAGTCCTATTTTCACCACAAAAGTGAGTCATAAATGTGACTCGGTGCTACCGCATCACTAATAGTGAGTCCAAAATGTAATGATTCGATGTGGGTATTAACTGCTTATGTTCTTATAGAAATCTTTCCATGTTTATCTGACTCCTAAGCAAGAGACGAGAATATGACCCATGAGAATTTTTTTCATGACAAGCTAAAAAAATTATGCCTAAGATAAATCTATATCTTATCATAGTGTTGATATTTAAACTTAATAATAAATATGATAACTCAATCTGAAAAATTTTGTTTACCAAAAGAAGGTATCTTAAATATGTGTTTGCAGACAATTTTTCAGAGTTTGTGCATTTTCAAACTCTGTGAAAAGATACCTTTCTGCATCTACAAGAATAAAATCTATTTAAATTCGTAATTTATCCTTTGCAAAGCAACCCAGTTTCACAACCATCCCTAGAAAGAAATTCATACTACAGACGGTTATAAAAAGATGAGTATCCTCTCATTCCTTCTCTGAAAAACTTGCTCTGAAGGTACCTCCAATCGTATCTTCATATTCAAGTCCTAACTCTTGTAAAGAAGATAATGCATGGACTATACTACTTCATACTAAGAGAATTCGCCTTGAATCCTCTAAAAGTGAATCAAGTTAAGAAAGAAGTAACTCTTTACCTATGATCAATCAAACTCTCTTGAATCTTAGATTAATGAGTTTTCTATTAAGATGAGTTTAGTGCTCAATCAATTTCAAGCTCTAAGCAATGATCTGAATTCCTTCTCAAAAAGGGTAGAAGACAAGTTCGAGAACGTTGAATCCAGATTAGGTGTGGTTGAAGATGAACTTGTGGCATACAAGTATGTTGAGGACTATACACCTAAGACTCCTAAGTAGAAGATGTTTCTAGTTAACTCCTTGTATGAATTATTCTTATTGTTTTAAGGAGGAAAAACTAGCTTTTAAAGTAGTCTCTCTATTTGTTCTACGTTAGCTACTTCAAATATTATCATCTATCAATCATTGAAGTTTAATTAGTTAAATTTTACTTTGATGATGATTGCAATACCTAATCTTAATCGATTATTTTATGAGATTTGTTCTTTGCTGTCAAATTTATAGTGATTAGTACATATATCTCATATGTTCTCATAGGTTAAGCTCCTAACTCTTTTTGTTTGTAACTGGATAAAGGAGCAGTAAACTATTTTGAGAATTGAAATATTGACCTTCCCGCGATTACACTTGTTAGTTTGACCGAGCGATGCTCTAACAACGTTCTTCCAAAATATCTAATCCATATAAGACCTACAGATAAGATGGGAGGGCTAGATTTTTTTTTCTCAAATTTCCAATTAACCCAGTTTTGACTACTTTTTCAACTAACAAGGGCATCAAAAATGTTTTAAAGGGTATAGAGGGAGAGCCTTAACTATGACTGATTTAGTAACCGTATATAAGAAAAATTAGGTCACGTGATTGGACACGGTATAATCTCAACTAGTCGTGAGGTTATATCTGAGAACCCTTATTTTCTTTTGTTAATAATTTATTAATTAATTTTAAATATAAATGAATGATGTTTATATAGAAGAAAAATACAGAGATTCTGTCTAGGTTGGGCGAACAGAGACTATGTCATGACCCGACTATATCTAACTTTAAACTATTTAATCTAGCCACTTAACCTAACCTTAAGAGAGAGATTATTATTTTTTAATTGGATGGTAGAGAGTATGATATGGCGTGACTATATTTACCTTTACCTAATCATGGCCAGTAACCTGCCTAACGTAAAAGTGAAATAAACTAAATTTCTTAGAGCAATGGGTCAAGGACTTAAAATTGCATGACATCTAAGATTTAAGACATTTTCTACCAAAGTTTCATGTCTGATGCTGTTAGAGCATTGCTCGGTTAAAACCATAAATTTTGCTATCCCAAGATTGTTGTCAATGTTAGATGATCAAAACCATATCTTGATTTCTAGTCTACTAAGTCATGTCTCAGACTAGGTTAGAATTTGGTAGTTGAGTATCAAACATCACCCTTGAAGACTGAAGATCGACGAAGAAATTTGGAGATCTTCTGTATCAGGTATGTGAAGACTGAACCATTCTATTTTACTCACTATCTTACCATTCTATCTTGTTGATACGATATCGTGTGACTTCTATTAGATTTACAAAGAAGAAGTTTCAAGTCAAGCTTATCTTGTTAAAAATCTCGAAATATGATTCTAAGAAGATGTTCAATGATCCTTAACAATATTATTTCTAAACAATTATTGTGTGAATTAATTTGTGGATCAATTGAAAATTGCCTAACCTTGTGGGAAGGTTTCAAATATCATTAGAGAGAAATATTGAACTTACTGATATTTTTACTCAGGATAGGTTGGCGAACCAGTTCGCAAACCATAGATATTTGAGTTTCAGAAATACAAGAGGGCTGGCGAACCTCAAGTTCAGTTGGGGGCGTTCAGGAACCGGTGTGATCTGAAATTTGAAAGTTGGTTCACGAACCGTGGTCAACTGAGTTCGGTAGTCTTGTAGGGTTGGCGAACCCGGTTCACGAACCATTGCACCATGACTCATGAATAAGCCTAACGGTTCACGGACCGTTGTACCGACTGTCCCAATTTAAGTTTTAGTATATGCGTAAGGACTTATTTTTAAAATATGTTTATCATTATTAGAACTCTCTCAAACACTTCTAAGACTTCATTGATCACGCAAACGCTTATGTGTGCATCATGATTAGATTCTTGGGTGTTTTAATGTGTTATAGCATAGCTTGGTTGAACCCACCAAGCGTTGGTATGTCAAATTTGGTTATCATATTTTAGTATCAAAACTCATCTAGAGTCGCTTGATTAAATACTAGAGTCAAATTCATTCAGGTTAGACTAAAAAGTCTATGAATGTTGAGACGTACAAGTATTACTCCGAAGACCTGGAGAATGTGAAGAAGTAACGACTACAACGAGGATATCATCCTTCCACTTGAGGTTAGTAATATTGACTTGATCTTGTTTCCATTCCTAACGTATCTTTCAAGTCGGATTATATTGAAAACATAACATGCGAAGCTATATATAAATAATACTCTAGTGGTTAGATAACATTATGATCAAAGTGTCAAGGAATCTATTGAATTACAAAGTATAAATGCTTATCTTTTGAAACTTCGTCAATAAGACATCAACATAATCTTTGTATGTAGTTTCTTGATTATGTGTAAGATATAGGTATGATTTCACCCTAGGAAACAATGTTTTATAACATTTGTTTAAAGGAAGTACATATACGAACTTGTTTCATAATCGAAAGGAAATCGTGATTGGTTAGGTTCTTTATTGAATATCTTTTAAATTACCAATATAAGATGACAAGGTAGAACCTATCTTAACTTGTTGAGATTTATGGTATAACGTACCGGTCATAGCCTATATGGTGTAATATGTTTTAATCGAACACAAGCTACTTTGTGAAGCATGGTGTAATCGGTCACAAGCTACATTGGGAAGTTAGTTGTAATCGGTCACAAGCTACCTTTTGGAAGCATGGTGTAACCGGTCACAAGCTAAATTGGGAAGTTAGTTGTAATCGGTCACAAATTTCTCTGGGAACCAAGGTGTAACCGATCACAAGCTAACTTGGGAAGTAAGGTGTAACCGATCACAAGCTACCTCTGGGAAGAAAGGTGTAACCAGTCACAACCTGGTTTGGGAAGCATGGTACAACCGATCACAACTTACATTGTGAGGTTGGTACAACCGATCCCAGGAGCAAAACGAGTTTCCAATATTCACATATCTCTTTATGTTTTGTGTGAAGCTTGGAATTAGGGTTTGCTGAGAAACTTCTAGATGTCGACATATTTGAACATGTACATAACTCTTATCATTAATTGTTCAAAGATATTCCTTGATACTCAAGGTGATCCCAGGTCCGAAAAATTGAAAAACATTTAATTATGATTTTCATAATATATGTTTTAATTACCAGCAATTAAAGCATATCCTCTGGATCATTAGTTAATACACTAGACTAATAATAAAAGTTTTCTATGAGAGTTTTCGGAAATATGGTTTGGTAATTAATTAGAAATAGGAAAACCGAAATTAGGTACTTTAATGTGAATATCTTGAGAATATTTTCGGTTTTGGAATTTCCTTGTTGTCCAAACAACCTTGGTGTACAAATACTTGAGTTTGCATTTCTTGCAAACCTTCCTAAGAGCCAGGCAAACTTCATTCTTGTTGTTTCCGGTGGAGCCGTCTATCTGGAGAGAAAAGTACCCTAATTAGGCGAAATCTCTTACGACCGCTCGTTTAAAATCTTTTGTGGGATCAAGAAGCTCTACGAGTACCGTTGGTGGGAAACTAGATAATTGCATTGTTATTGTAGTTTTCAAATATTGATTTGATTGACTAACAGTTGTTGAAACTTTGATTGCACCTAATTTGTTTATTCTTGAGAACCTTCTCTTCTGATATAAGGCTCACTCAGATCAAAGTATTAACGGGATCTTTAGAACCATTTTTGGATCTAAAGACATCTTGTGATAATCCATTGTTGGCAGACTCCCTTCTGTGTATGATTGATCATAAGAGGATTCAAGTGGTGTTGTGCAGGTTATTATCGAAGACAAACGAAGATCTGAAGACGACGAAGTTTTTCTTATTAGTTTTTGTATCTTGTAAATTGTGTGTACAAACCTTGATCGGCTGGGATCCAACAAGAATCGTGTTTGTCTTTGATAGACTTGATTGGCTAGTTACGTTAAATCGGCATCACCTTATAGTTTCTCTTTGAGATATATATTGATTGATTGCAAATATAGAGTTTGATTATTTCAGTAGTCAAAGTTTAGATTGATCTAACCAGACAAAGAAGTTTATTAGATTAAACAGAACAACCTTTGTTAACGACTCATAATATCTTATTACCAAGATTGAATAGAGTGGTTACCAAATAGATTTATCTTTTACTGTTTAGAATTTGATCAAAAGGATTGGTGATTAACGTGCGTTACTCTAGAAGTCGAAGGTGCAGGGATACTGAGGAAACTAAGTAGCTAGGGGTAGTCTACTTGGTCTCAACTATACGAAGTTGGTATTAGATTTTGTATAATGGCTTAATTCTGAGAGTATTCAAAACTGGACTAGGTCCCGGAGTTTTTCTGCATTTGCGTTTTCCTCATTAACAAAATTTTGTTGTGTCATTTACTTTGTTTTCCACATTATAATTGTTATTATAGTTAAGTAAATTACACACGTATGTTAACTCCATAACACTTGATATTGATCCTATAGTGTTTCGGTTTAATACCGTACCTATTATCAAGTGAAACTTTGTTATTGTATCGTCTCGATCTTGAATCCATATTCAATCACACAAGTGATCTTGTTATTGTATTGTCTCGATCTCGTATCCATAAACGATCGCAAAAAGTGTGTACCGAAGTTGTTGTATCTTCTCGACTCTGTCCAAAGACGACCACACTTGGTAAAGGACTTATAGGTTGATAAATAAAAAATTATGGCGTATTTGGGTACCCTCGTCTTTTCAGAATGAACATCAAATTGCTTTAGTTCTTTGGCATACTTTCCAAACCTAAAAATCATTATATACGGTTCCAAGATCGGTTCCTAGTGTATATTCTTCTATTGTATTTTCAAGACCTAAAGTGTTTGCTTGATTCTCAAGTTAGCTTAGATTGAACTCTAAGGACCCCCTGGTCCTTGAAAATCTATAAATAAGATGCTCTTTTAAATGGGAAATCCAATCCCTGACACTTCGTGTCCTAGTTGGTTCTAGAGTCGTCCTCTATAGACCTAAGTTTCCCCTGAGAAACATAATTAGGTTTACAACTAAAAGACTTTGCTTTGGGGATTCGTGAATCCAGGTCCGACTATCTTTACCTTGATAGTTCGCGTATCCTGATCTTGCTTTTCTGTTACCGAGATTTTCGTAATCTCTTTCAGGCAAGATAGATAATAATCACAAAGTTCTTTTTGTCTCAGACTTTGTGATTCCTCAAGATAGATATCTGAAAACTGATCTCAATTGATCTTTTAAATATTGTTCTTGAGAGGTGGTTAAGAATCTAGGCTGCTCTTCGGGAGTCGTAAGTTTTGTATTTGTGAGTTTTGATAGCTATGTCTATTGCAGACAGATTTCCTCACCTTGATCTTTGATATAAACGAAAATCAAATAGGCTTATCTGTTAGAGGCAGATTGGTGCCAAAGTCTTCACTTATGTTGAAGCAACTCTTAGCTGTAATAGATGTCAGCTAAGTTAATCAATTGCGTAGAGCCTTGCGAGGTTCAAGAGACATAAGGAGAGCGACTGTAAATGAATCGCTTAGAGGGTGGATTCGTCTCAACTACATTCCATCCTGAAGTCTGATAGTAGGCTAGTGTCTGTAGTGGCTTAATACAGTTTGGTGTTCAAACCAGAACGAGGTCCCGGGGTTTTTCTGCTATTGCGGTTTCCTTGTTTACAAAACTTCTGGTGTCTTGTGTTTTTCCTTTTTCGCATTATATTGTTTATCTTTATAATTGGATTTACACAGGTTTGTACGTATTCAATCTAAGTAGATACGTCCGCCTGATTGCAATCGATCACGAGACTAGTTTCTTGTAGAATTTGTATCTTAAAAGATAGATAACAAGTATAACTACTTGGCAGAATTCCGATTGAATTATTTGGATACGACTAGATTGATCTTGGATATTGATTTTTGAAATCGTCCAAGTATTCTACTTAACAATCAGGTTCACGGACTCTAAATCTATTTACATACTGATTGAGTAGATGATAGAGATATAAACTCTATATACATATTGTCAAGGATCATTCAGTTGGTCTACTTGCAATTTTATTAGGTTTTATCCATACAGGTTTCCCAACGAAAACGTTGGGTGTGTACTTGGTACCCCTGCGTTTTCAGATGCAAATGTGAAGGTCATAAAAAAAGGATGACATGGCTAAGTGGGGGTAAAGGAAAAGTCTAGATTAGACTTTCTCTATGACCTTGAGTCTTAAGTCCACATCATCATTTGTTTTTAAATTTAAACAAGTTTTGTTAGATAAGACCTTGGAGATTTGAGATGAACTTTAGTATCTTTAAATTTTTTGTCTCCGGCGACGGAATCTTTATCTTTAATTTATCCGGCGACGGAATCTTCATTAATGATATATCTGACGATGGAATGTTCATCACAGGTTTCAAGAGATTTGGGAAAATCACTCCAATTATGAGAGCATTTCTTCATGAAGAAGAAAAACAAACAAAATGGTTGGAATTCATTTCCGAGAAAAACCAGCATTCTACTGATTTGATCGGTTTTTACTCATGCTTGTATTCGCCATGTTCCGTTAATACTTCTCTTTCTCTTGTTGGATTTTTCGGTGTTGTACTTGTATGGCATGTTCATGTTTCTTTATATTCTCTAATTTTCGATTTTAAATCCATTATAACCTTGAATTTTCATTAATGAAAAAGTTCTGTTGTTTCAAAAAATATAGTATATCGTTAATTTTTTTTGTCTTTTAGCAATGACCCATTAAATGAAGGGTCTTTTAGCAATGACCCACTAAATGAAGGGGAGAGGGAGAGAGAGAGAGAGAGAGAGAGAGAGAGAGAGAGAGAGAGAGAGAG
>JAJJMB010005149.1:1407643-1444460 GCA_023531105.1 Papaver atlanticum
GAGAGAGAGAGAGAGAGAGAGAGAGAGAGAGAGAGAGAGAGAGAGAGCTAAACCTAACCTTAACCGGCTGGCATTTACTTTTAGATTGGAGTATTGGACGACAGATTGATGCGATAACCTGACAATATAATCTTCACCACTTACCCTAACCTTAGCCTAACCCCAATACTGCAAAAAGGTTACAGCCTGGGTGATGCCCAGTTAATTTCTAACACTAATTCTAGTTTACAAGGCTTGGCAGCCAACCAAAACTTCACGCTCTAACGATCCTTGATTTTACAGTTGGATGGATAAGATTGATCTTTATCGTCCAATCCCGTGTATTTACTAGTCAGACAGTGTAAACAGAGCAAATGGCAGACGCTTATGGGATAATGATTGTTGAACCAAAAATGGTCAGCACTATTTTGTTTGTTTTTTCTCACTCACCTCACCTAACCAACCTAACCAACATGATAGAACAGGTCATTGAGTTCTCAATCATTTCTACCAACTAGCCTGGGCCGTTAACAAGTCAAATTTGCATCGACTACACTATTGACGTAGTAATTTGCCATTCGAGACTGTATTTCAGTGGCCATTAGTCAAATTATTTCAGCATCTCTAAAATGGGTGCAAAGAATCATATGTAAAAGTTTCGCCAATGGAAACGGTATTGGCTTGAACGAGTCAACACTCATCGTCATTCATGAGCCTAACTCGTTTCAGTTTCATGGGAAATGGCATGTGACTGAGTCAAAAAGCATAAGCCCGTAGTAGGTGTAGAAAGATGTTATAAGAAAACAATAAAAGAGGTGTGTTTAGGTGAAGGGGGCTGCTTCTTTATTATTATTCCCGTCTATCATTATCATGAAACTTTCCAATTAAAATAAAATAACTAATTTAAAATCCTTCTTAGTTATCTATAAGTAACAAGCACTGACCCTTCTGGTGTCATTGTCTTTCTTTCTCTAGTTTTCTCATTCTCACTTCTTCATAACAATTGTTACTAGTTTTAGTTTCTTGATCGATTCTCGTTAACAAAATGGCAACTCCTAGTGCAACTACCATAGCCCTGATGGCTCTTCTATTGGTGGTTCCAACTGTTCTCGCTGCCGATTATCCAATCACTTGGAGCCAAGGCACCAGTTATGACGACTGGGATTCAGACAAAACTTTAGTTGCCGGTGACACCATGAGTAAGTATTCATAATGCCCTTTACTATCCCTCGTTCTTTATCCAATTCTGAGCAATGCTAATTTTTCTTTAGACTCAGAGTGAGATTTTAAATTATTGGGGTGAATTCTTATTAACTATGCATAGTTTTGTTAACTAATTTTTCATTGTTGGATAATCTTGAGTAGCTTTCACGTACGGGCCAACGCATTCAGTAAACGTGGTAGACAAGGGTGCCTATGATAACTGTGGGTCAGATTTTAAGAAGTCCTACAACGATGGAAGTAGCAAAGTTCCTTTAGTAGCTGGAACCATGTATTTCATATGCCCACAAGGAAATCATTGTGCTGGTGGAATGAAATTATCGGTCAAAGTTAGCGCAGCAGGCACGCCAACAACTCCTGCCACTCCTTCCACTCCTGCTACTCCTGCCACTCCTGGCACTCCTGGCACTCCTGCTACTCCTGGCACTCCTGCCACACCCACTCCCGGTACTCCTGCCACAAAACCTACCGCGCCAAGCGGAACTGGTGCAGCAACTAGCAGTTGCAACATGAATTTCATTGTGATCGGAGGTTCACTTTTGTTGGCTCCTTTGTTCGCATTTTTGGGCTAGGAAAGAGGCAGTGCTTATGAATTACAGTCATGTTTGTTTTGTGAATCCTTTTTATCTATGTAATTTATGCTCATTTGTGATTGGATTTAGTAGCTATGTATTTTGTGGAGAATTTGATGATTGAAGGATCTTTTGGGTACTTCCATCTATCTTCGATGAACAAAACAACCGGCTGCCGGAACTAATTAAAACTTAAACTAAAAGAAAGCAAGATGATAAGATGCGTCAGAAATGTGCAAAAAGAAGTGGAAAGGGGCCAGAAATATATTAAGCAACCACCTCATTGTTTTATATTTTAACGAGCAAAAACAATATTCATTGATCGGAAACTGTAATGCGAAAGAAGCACCGAGCAATACAATAAAGATTAGAGACCCCAGAAGGCCAAAATACCAACTCCATGTGCGATCCAACAGATAAAATTTGTGTTAAACTAGTGAAATTGTTGGTTGATCAACTAATCCATTGATAATAATGGAGTATAAATATAATAAATGATACTAATTTAAATTACAAAATACGGAGCCTTTCTCCTAACTTGATTAAATTATATTAGTGCTAGTCCTTTCTGTAGCCTGTAGGTACACTGAGGAGAGAAGCAATGAATCTGAAGATATTCCAAAAATAAAATAAAAATTGAGACAATAATGAATAGGTGAACTGAAATGACACTGCCTAGCCAGTGCTAGCTAAACACCAGTGAGGCTTAAAGTGATAAACTAATAGCTAATACATAATGCGTTACATTTTTGTAATCTAATTCTTACAAATTGGTATCCTGATCATTTTCTACATATTAATATCAATAATCAAGCACTCACCAGCTAGCTTTCCAGCCTTTCGCAGTTCCGTTACAAAATTTGATCACTCTCGTCTTGGGCCACATGGCTAGATATTTAAATGACACCGGGGCGGTAGAAAATTCTTTTTCGAACGAGAAGGTTATATTAAAAAGAAAAAAGAGAACTGTGAAACACTGGTAAAGTCGTTGGGTAATGATACCAGCGACCTGAGTTCGATACTCGTCAGTATAGGGGTGAGGGGATTTTTTTCTTTCTTTTCCCAGCTACCTGGGCTTGTAGGTAGGTTTAAACTTTAATATAACCTTTGGGCTTTACAACCCAATTTTTTTTTTAAAAGAAAAAAGAGAACCAAGGATTAAACCAAGGTCAATACAAAGAAGATTACACATACATTAGAGTTTCCCAATTACTCCAAATTAAACTAGGATCGACATACTTGAAAGTATCATTATCGCAAGACCATAAAACTATCAATTGCTTCACCAAATCAATATTTTCTTGCACGCACTTATGTCGACCTCCAAAAACCCTTCCATTCCTTTCCTTCCACAACACCCAACAAATAGCAAAGTGTAAAATATTCCAAACATCTCTTCCTTTGCCACGCAACACATTGGTATCCCATGCCTCAAATAATTGAAATAACGTGCTTGGAATAGGCCAAGTGATTTTGAAGGCAGCAATGAAGTATTTCCAAACCTCAAAAGAATATGTGCAATGAATGAACATATGATTCGCTGATTCCCTAGCATCATTGCATAAGACGCACTGATCACTGTCTATGTTAACGCCACGATGACGCAACATATCCCTAGTTGGAAGAGAATCATGAAAAGTTTCCCATAAAATAAAGCTTACTTTGTTAGGTATATGCTCTTTCCATAGAAATTTGTTAAAACTGCACTTGTCCAAATCACCTGTGAGATTCTCATAGCATTTCGAGGCGCTAAAATTTTCCATAATCTCCATTTTATTATCCTCATCCACCAGAACAGGGACGTGATATAAATCACGTTTTAGTAAATCCCACTCTAATTGCTCATTCAAATTTAAAGGCCTATTGAAATCATAAACCCGTTTTCCATTCACTATCATGTCCGAGATTGTAGCATTCTTCATCCTTACTGCCTTGAAAACTACCGGAAAAAGATCCTGCAAAGTTCCCCTATCAAGCCAATGGTCCTTCCAAAACCGAATACCCTTTCCATTCCTTACTGTGAAGGTCGCCATGTTTTGGACTGTTGACGCCATCTTAGTGACATTCTTCCAAAGACTCCTACCTTGAGAAGTATTATCCATGTCGGGAACAAGAATATTAGAATTATGAGAGAATTTTCCATTCACTATTTTCCTCCAGAGGCTATTTTTTGTCTTCGAAAATCTCCAAATCCACTTGATTAACAAAGATTGATTTATTTTCCTCAGATTCTTCACACCTAGCCCCCTTTCACCTTCGACACACAAAGTTTTTTCGATAACCTTAATGTGTGGGCCAATGGCAGCTAGGTTGTGTGTCCAATAATTCATACTCCAAAGTTCAAACCACCTACCGTGAAGGGAAATAATATGCTTTAAAGGCACCCCTATACCATATTTGTAGGATGATGGTTCCTAGAGCCTTGGCTGGTGACTGGTGAGTCCTGACTCGTAAGTTCGTCTTCTACCGTTCAGACCCAATATACTACTCTCTCCATTTCAAAAAGACTGTCCTCTATTCCATTTTCGTCTGTTTCAAAATTGTGTCCAGCTTCCTTTTATAGCTATATTTTTCCAATGAACTCACTTATATTCATAAATTCATTTTTAACGAGACGCAATCCAAAATATTAAAGAAATTTGTATAATTAAGGAAACAAATGGAACCTTCATTCCTTTTATGAGAATATCTATTTGGCTCCAAAAATTAAATTCCTTATAAAGTTTATACTCCATAAATTCGATATCTTTTAATTTTCCTCTTATATTTTTTATTTGTAATCCTCCTGGAAATTTTATGTACTTTTTATTGCTAGCATTTTTATTAAAATAAAATTGGTAAGTAACTAAGGGTAGTCAAGTAAAATACTATGGTCTCCTTAATATTTTGACAAAGTCAAAGAGGACAGTCTTTTTGAAACGGAGGGAGTATTTAGTTTGTTTTTTTAATAATAAATCTCATAAATTTAGTTTCCAAACGTCTTTCGATATGCACTAAGGAAAAAAATTAGTAAATCAAGTTTATTGTCTAGTATCTTTGACAAATTTGACATTATAAATCTTTTGTACTATATTTCTTAATTAATAAAATTAACTTTCTCATCAAAAAAAAGAAATCTCATAAATTTCATTTATGATAAAATAAAAATTACATGAACTTCAAGAACATCAAGATCAAAGATCGAAATACAATCAAAAGATACTAACAAAGAATTCATAAAGAGAAGTAGCGAACTAGCAGATAATGAGCACAAGTACTGATCGGGATTTGTATAAGCCATGAAGCGAGACGCGGGAGTAGAGGGGAAACCCATAGAGAAAAGACGCGTAAAAAAGATGATGAGCGGTTATGGGCGTAAGGTTGAGAAAGAGGCGATTGAGGGAATTGAGTTGCTGGGTTAGAGACGAGGCTCCCACTTCCGGTCGCCAAATGTTCGTGGGTGAAAATAAAAATAGTCTCGAGAGCCTAGTCATAACCACAACACACTCAATTCTCCAAAAGAAGAGAGAGAAAAAATAGAGAGAGGCCACCCCTTCCAAATAGTATTTCTTCCCCTTTTATAGGCTTTCCTTTCTCACCTCCTTAAGAGCTTCTCCAATGGTGGTTGTGTGTGTTTCCTAGGTGGCAACACAAACAAGACATCCTCATTCCAATTTTTCCTTAAGTTTAAGGAGGAAAAACGGTTCATCTCCAATGGTGTTGTTTGTGATGTTTTATGAATTAAATGTAAATTTTATTTTTAGTAATTTTTAAATTTTATTAGAGCTAAAAATGGTTATTTAATATAGTAAAATTAATTTAGGTAAGCAAAAACTTACTAGGATAGCTTGACATTGTCAAGGTGAATGTCTAAAACTTGACATTCACCTTGACAATGTGTAACAAAAATTAAGCCACATCATTTTCACATTGATTTAAGAAGTTGGGGTTGGAGAAGAATTTTAGGAAAAATGAATGTCTATCCTATGTGAACTTAGACATTTATCTTCACATACATTCCATTGGAGAAGCTCTAAGATACATGCTTTCTTTCCTTGTCTATAAGATAGCGGGATGAAACCCTGTATCTCGACAAGTTAATTTGGTCCTTGCTCTGTTTTTACTTATAATGCTCTACATCCTTATTCATTTTATGTCATAACGAACTCCTTCCTTATTATTTGGTTGAGAGAACTCCAAAACACCTAAGAACCTCAACAACAAATAAAATCAAAGCATAATGATGTGAAAATTAACAAGAAAGCAATGACTTAGAGTAGTAAACTAGTACAAATAATGCACCTATCACTATATCACATAATAAATTGAGGACAATTTAACTGTTCAATAAACTATAATTGCGTTAGAATTTCAAGGAGATATCAAGTCATATTCACGTTCACAAATTATTTTTTGCAGTACACGAACTATGATAATTAACTTGATGTTAATATTTCTCACGTACATGAACTAAGTTGGTTAGTACATGAAATTTGTGATTTGAGATGCTCCTAAACTCTTATTCTCTCACGTATACGAACTGGTTTGGTCAGGTGCGTGAACTGTGCGATTTTAGGATGTTCCTAGACAATTTTTCTAACTCGATACACGAAATGATTTCCTCAGTAAGGGAACCGTGTGTTTTTAAGATGTTCCTAGATACTTTTTCTAACTCATGTACACGAATTTATTTTTCCAGTTCGCGAACTGTGTAGTTTTAAGAGGTTCCTGAACTTATTTTACAAATTATTTTGACTAGTACACGAACTGATTTTGTCTTTGGGAGCAATCGAACATCATCGTTGCTCGATGGTTCACGGAAAAGTTAATTAACCATTTTTATTGAGCTACAATTTGTGCACAGTGATTATATCGATAAATACGTTGGTGCACATTCTTCTTTGTAATTCAATGCAAACTTCTCACATGCTTACAGAGAAGTTACTTGGTATCAAAGTAATTATTAAACATGGAAACTAGTTTATGAACTTAGCTTTGACTGTAAGCTACCTATCCTTGTTCATCATTATAAACATAGGACTATCTGCATACTAGAATCTCAATCCTGGTATGCTGTGTCCTAGTTGCGTCTAGAGTCGTCCTCTAAAGACCTAGGTTTCATCGAAAAACATAATTAGGTTACGACTATTATAGCCTTCACTAAGGGATTCGTGAAGCCCGATTAGATTATCTTTTACCTGATAGCTCTTGATATTCGGAATCTTATCTTGATCATCGTAGTTCTTGTATATTCTAAGGTCCGTCTCTTATGCTATGCGACCATTCAAGAAATATCGCTTATGAAATAAGCTTGATAGATTTGTCTCAGACTTTGTAATTCCACGAGATTCATATATGTTTTTAGATTGATCTTGTGAGGTAGCGATCAGGTATCTTTATAACCTTTTGAAGAGAGTAAGTTATTCTAATTGTTGAGGTTTGCTTGATATCTTCTTTACCCTTGAAGATCCCTTATAAGCAAACAGATTTTCATCACGATGATTGATTATCTTTCTGAAAAAAACATGTAGGCTATCTGTTAGAGGAAGATTAGTTAAAAGTCTTCGTTTCGGATGAAGCAACTCCTGCTACTGTTAAGGACGAAAGCTAGGAATCAAGTACGTAGGATTTTGCGGGATCCAAGAGACGTAAATAGAACTACTAAAGATGAATTTCTCAGAGAGTCGATTTGGTCTTAACCACATTCCAGTCCAAAGTCTAATTGTAGGCTAGTCTTTCTAGCGGTTTAATATAATGTGGTGTTCGAGATGGACGAGGTCTCGGGGTTTTTCTACTTCCTTGTTAACAAAATTTCTGGTGTCTTATGTTATTATATCGTTTATCTTTATAATTGAAATATCACAAGTACAACGTTAATGAACCTAGATAATTTTAGCTTGAACTAACAAAAGTTTTTCTTTTGAATTCGTGTCTTGAAATATAGATTACAAGACTTGCTCTTATTGGAATTCGTTTCGTGTACAATTCAGGTATATACTAGGTTGACTTTGTTTTATAATCAGGTACAAGAATCTTATTTTGTTAATCTATGCTTATTGATTGTACAAGAAATTGTCCATACAGGTTCACGAATGAAAAAATTGGTGGCGTACTTGGCATCCCCTCCTTTCAAGTAGCTATTTCATATGAAGTATAAACTCATATCGCATATCCCATTTAAATGCGAGAAGCCGAATCGCAAATTTATGTTACCAAATATATACAATCGCCAAAACCAAAGACGGCGACAACATAAGATAGTAGGGTCAAACAACGAGACACCTATTGCCAGCAAAGGAACCAGAAATGGAGAGCAACATCAATGGCAAGTAATTCTTAACTTTAAAAACCAACCATTACATTCTCTTTTTATATAGCTCTCTTATATGTCATGCTTGCATACCGATTACCAAGTGTTTTTATAATGATTTTCAAAAAGATCCGTAAAACTGACCACAAGGCCGGCCCTGAACTTTTGCTGCCCCAAAGCATACCCAAAAAATGCTGCCCCTTACATACAACAAACTATAGTCAGGAGCAGAAGGTGGTGTATAACCTATGTTGGCATCATTTTCTGCCATATTTAAGCCTGTAAATACAGATATTAAGTTGCCAAATGTTTCCATAAGCTTGTCAAATATCTCATTCTCACCTATTGGTTGATTCCTAATCAAAAACTTATCAAAAGAATCTGCAAGAGATTTAGTAGATTCCAATCTCTTTTTTTTGTTCTTCATATTTTGACATCCAGAATTCTGCTTTCTTTTTTGAACCATAACTACAGTTGATCAAATAAATTAACTAAACAATAAGCAAACAAAAGGGGAAACAAACCAAAACAATAAACAAAAATTTTTCTTCAAAATAACCCTAAACTGTAATTCTAAAATCAACAACTTTTTTAGATCATTTAACCATGATACATAGTTACATATTAATACGAATGCGTCACAATTAGATAAATCATCTAGGAACATTGGAGAATATGAATTCAATTGAATCTGGGGTTTAAAATTTTTTGCCCTAAAAATACAATTTAAGAATATTGATGGTAACCAAAACTTCAAAGACCAGATAGGATATATAAATCATAGATTATAAACTTTGTATATTCATAAAATTAATTTTACTTACTGTAATTAAAGATGATACTCCTTTGGTATGCTATTGATTTGTGAAAGAAAGGGGGAAAAGAGTGTTCACTGTTGAGAAAGAAAAAAAATTTGAGAAGTTAGAACGTTTCTGTTTTCCTTCGTTAACTAGTTCATATTTACTATTACACCGTTACAATAACTCTAATTATATTATATTATGCCCTTCTTTTAAGTCCTTATATTTCTATTTAGTCACGATTTAATGCTTCATATTTTTTCTTTGACATAATACATCTTCTTGAGAATATATTTTTGGTTGCCCCCCTGCCCGTGCTTCCCCAAAGTCAAACTTTGATGACTTTGCCTAATGGCCGGCCCTGATTGACCAGAAGGATGTTTTTATAAAGAGGCTGAGGTTGAAGAAAGTTTTTAGGAAAGTGGATGAGTATCCCATGTGGATAAAGACTTCACTCGCACACCAATCGTTGGGAAAGCTCTAACCCGCCTATACCTTGACCTTAATTATTCATCTTCTTTTTACTCCATCCAAACAAATTCGGTAACTAAGGGAAATTTGTATGGCAATCAATAAAAAAACATTTTTTGTTGAGCCACGTAGATGAATAAACACGGTTTTTCACTATGGTAAATCAGAACAAAATCAACAAATCTGGTTTATTAGAGTCCCACCACTATTTCTTTTTAATATAAATTTTTTGGTTGGATAGAGTTAAAGTTTAAAATATTGGATTTAGGTGAGATAAAATAGGATAAAATGAGATAAAATAGGATAAAGTGTGATAAAGAATAGTAAAATAATATTTGGGAAACAAAATTTGAAGTGAGCGGCTTTGGTAGAAACGCCCGCGGATTTTGTTGGTCCGTGCGGATTTTATAGGCCCTCACGGCTTTCCTTTAAACGCCCGGTTGATCATCGGACTCAATCAACAAACCAACAATTTTATTGGTTTGCCCATCCAATTTTTCATGTTTGTTGAGTCCATAATCGGAACAAAATGAACAAACTTTTCATTCCATAGGAACTGCTATAACCTACCTAAGATTTTTGAAGCAAAACCTACCAAAGATGTCAGCTGTTAACCACATTAGATAATGATTAAATAGATTAATTAAGACATCAACAAACGTAACATTTGTAATCGCGAACCTCAAAAAGGATGGTACATATGGCAAACAATAATTGCATCAGAAAATAACAAACAATGAAATTGAAAATAAAACTAAAAATCATCTTCGTCTCCCTCCATAAATTTATGACCGAGATTCAATAAAATATAACAAGTATAAGCACAAGTTGTAATTGCAATTAAGCAAAGATTAGTCCAGCTCCAAGCAACGCGAACATAGAAGTCAAGCTACTTATTCCCTGAACAACTGCACCGGAGTTGTCAGAATCGGCTGAATCAATAGCTGGTGACGGTGATGGTCCAGATGGCAAAGCAATGACAGATGGCGTGGGAGAGGGAGAGGGAGATGGAGTTGGAGCCATTGTTGGTGGAGCCTGTGGGGACATTGTTGGTGCACTGATGGGGCTCATTGGGGTTGGAGCGACTGGGGATGGTGATGGAGTCGGTGGGGTGTCAACCGACATAGGTGCAGGGGAAGGTGCTTGTGCAATGCACATAGCAATTAGAGCGAAGGAGACAGTTAGAGCGAAGATGGATCGTGTAACAGCCATGATCAAGCTCTAATTTAATAGAAACTGATTCCTATATATGACAAATTACGGATCAGCGAGAGAATAGAATTGTAGGAATGAGATGAAAAGATCTAAGGAAGGCTTTATTTATAATGGAGTCGGGGTTAACATTCTTAACTTACAGCTACAGGGCAGCAGGCTCTTAGGCGCGTGGTACTAGTAGTGGTGGCCATCAACTTTTACATAATCGTGCTGACCTTGAACATATGTGTGTTCATAAAAAATACAAGTAATACAAAATATAAAAAAAATAAACTTTATATCTGGCGAGTTACAAGAATCATTGAATTCCAAAGAATAAATGAAAAAGAAATATTACAATCGGGCACGTCTAAAGCTAGCATCATAGATGTGCAACGAACCTAATTAAACTCGCTCACTTTCTTCCTCGCTGAGTTATATTTCCTTTTGCTTCACTTCTCGGATATTAATTCATTACAAAATCTACTACTCCATATTACCACGTTTTCAGCTTAGCCTAAAAATAAGCTAAATGAAAAAATGGTTGTATCTCATTTCCAAAAACGGAGGGAGTATTTGGCAAATAGAAACATGTAATCCTCATATTTTTAGAACATTGGATTTGTGCAAACCAAAACTTTGCAACTTCCTTCCCTCTCAAGACCAAAAACGGTCCTTCAAGTGAGTTGATAAAAAAACTAGTTTGTTGATTGCAGCAGTTATTATTCTCAACAATGCTGATGGGCTCACAGTCCCGGCTTATAGAAATTGTGGTATCGGTTTTCATACATTTGTGTAAACTTCATTCATACCTTTGTTTTGACAAAATAGAGAATTAGTTCGCCATGAAAGTGTTGGAATAAGTCATGAATGTCCATGTACAGTTAGTACTATAGTGTTAAATTATTGTAAAGTTAGTGTTAGTGTTAGAGATATTTTCCTCCTAACCCTAAATGTGAAAGTAGTAAGGATACCTAATTGTTTAAAAGAGGAGCCTCTCCTATGGGTGAAAAAAAACCTTTCACTATCTCTTTCCCTGTTTCTACATGGTATCGTAGCAAAGGAGGCAGAGAAGAGAAAACCTAGCCTAGATCCCCTTTAAGGCTTCGATCTACTATAGCTTCAATCTGGAATCAGACTTGAAAGTTAGATTTGTTAGCTGTTCGTGAAGAACCAGTGGCTGATCTATAAGTAGGTTTCTCCATTTGAAAGTTGTGGTTCCTTCTTTGAGAGTTGGTCTTTTTCTCTCTTGATTATTTGAGTTAAAAGTAGATTTGATGTCTACAACCTCTGAGAACAGTGTTCCTTCCAAGTCTATGAGTTCTTCATCTCTAGATGTTTCTCACATTGATATTATGAGCAGAAATATGATAACTTGTAAACTTGATGATACAAATTACCTTGTTTGGTCTCACTGCGTGAAACTTTACATTACGGGTAAAGGAAAGCTTGGGTACCTGACCGGAAGTAAAGCTTGTCCAGAAAAAGAAGACCCTCCGTATGATGCCTGGATTCAAGAGAACGCCATGATAATGAGTTTGTTGATAGACTCTATGACTCCCGACATCAAGAGCAGCTATATGCGTTTAACCACAGCAAAATAAGTGTCGGAGGCAGTCACACAGATCTATGTTATGAGCGGTGATGCGACACAGATTTATGAATTGAATCGTCGGATTATCGAGACTCGCAAGAACAGCAGACATGTATCTGTTTACTTCAATGCACTTCAAACTATATGGCAAGAACTTGATTTCATACAGCCTTAGACATGGTGTGTGCAGATGATACCGCCAAGTTGCAGAAAAGAATTGAAAGGGGAAAAATTATTGATTTCCTTGCTGGGCTTGACTCAGATTTTTATCCAATTAGAGTCCAAGCGTTGGGAAAAGATCAATTGCCGACCCTACGAGCAGTGTATGGAACTGTTAGATCGGAAGAACTTTGTCGAGCTGCTATGATACCTCCAGTGCCACATGAAAGTTCTGCCTTGAATGTGATTACTCTATCAACTCAAGCACCAACATCCACACGCGAAAACAACCGACAATCTGATGAGAAAGACTCATTGTACTGTGATTATTTTCACAAGCATGGACATACCAGGGAGACTTGTTACAAGTTCAATGGTCGTCCGCAATGTAAGAACAACAATAAAAGAGGTGGCAACTCTAGTGGAAGTAGTAGAGGAAGAAGAGGAGGTCGCAGTACTGGTTCTAGGGCATATAACACTACTGATGACATGGAATTTCAATCTACATCAGCACCGAGTGGTTCTTCTCATTCATCTCAAGACCAGCTGGAACAAATAATCAAAGAGTATGCACGGCTGCTATCATCCAAGGAAAATGCTGCTGGGTCTACTTTTATGGCTCAATCAGATAACACAGAGAACTATGGTAGGGCACTAAACACTACATGTTATAAGTCTAAAGGTTCTTGGATTATCGATAGTGGAGCAACTGACCACATGTATACCATGTCAAATCTTTTCTCCACTTATAGTGCAAGTCCTAGTGAACCTTGTATCTTGGTAGCGGATGGAACTCCAACAATTGTCTCTGGTGAAGTACAAATACCCATAACCAAAACTATGTATTTATCTACTGTGGTACACGTTCTGAATTTGTCTTCTAGCCTTCTCTCTATCAGTCAAATAACCAAAGCGTTAAAGTGCAGCGTTACCTTTTTTGACTCACATTGTGTATTTCAGGACCTACTCACAGGAGCGACGATTGGACTTGGTAAAGGGAGAGGGGGACTTTACTACTTATACTTGCAAGGGACAACACAAGATGAAGGTACAAGGGCTTGCAACTCGACAAGTATATCCAAGGTAGAAGAGAAAATCTGGTTATGGCATAAACGATTGGGACATCCTTCTTTTAGGTACTTAAAAAGGTTGTTTCCTAAGTTATTTTCTGCACTAGAAGTATCTAAACTCCATTGTGAAGTGTGTGAGTTAGTTAAACATCAGCGTGTCCCATATCCTTTAAGTATAAATAAAAGCTTATCTCCTTTTGCAATTATACATAGTGATGTGTGGGGTCCTTCAACCTCAACTTCAAGTGTACAAACGAAGAACAAGGCCCATCTTTCTCAACCTCGTCAATTGTCTACTCCGGTGACAGGTAATTTTAAACTAGAACCTCCGACAGTTCAAATTGAAACCACTTTGAGTACTGACGAGAATGATATTTCAGCTGATGAATCTTCCAATGTTATAGAAGAAGAAGACCCTAGGTCTTCTAGATATCTTACTCGTACTCGTAATCCTCCAACTTGATATGGCTTTTCTACTGACCACCCTATTTCCAATTTTGTGTCTTCTCATTGGTTGTCACCTACTTATATTTCCTTCGCAAACCACTTATCATCTGTGAGTATACCTACAAGGATTGAAGATGCTCTTGCTGATCCGAAGTGGAAGGTAGCTACAATGGAAGAAATGAAAGCCCTAGACAAGAATGGCACTTGGGATGAGGTCAAACTGCCAAAAGGGAAGAAGACAGTTGGTTGTAAATGGGTATTTACTGTGAAGTACAAGTACGATGGAACAGTTGAAAGACATAAGGCAAGATTAGTAGCTAAAGGCTACACTCAGACTTATGGAATTGATTATCAAGAAACCTTTGCTCATGTTGCTAAGATGGACATTATTCGTGTCTTGTTAACTTTGGAAGCAAACAAGGACTGGCCACTTCATCAGTTCGATGTGAAGAATGCTTTTCTTAATGGTGATTTGGAAGAGGAGGTATACATGGACATTCCTCCTGGATTTCAAACAGCCACTAATGATGGGAAAGTATACAAGTTGAAGAAATTTTTATATGGTTTGAAGCAGTCTCCAAGGGCATGGTTTGGACGGTTTACCCAAAGTATGCGGAGATATGGATTTCGGCAAAGTCAGACGGATCATACCTTATTCCTCAAATGTTCAAGGAATGGAAAGATGGCCATGCTTATTGTCTATGTGGATGACATTATAATGACAGGTGATGATGTGGAAGAAATAGGGAAGGTAAAATCTTACTTGGCCAGGAATTTGAGATAAAAGACCTAGGAGAATTGTGCTACTTCCTAGGAATTGAAGTGGCAAGATCAAAAAGGGGAATCTACATCTCTCAAAGGAAATATGTCCTAGATCTTCTAGCTGAGACAGGAATGTTAAGCTGCAAGCCTATTGACACACCAGTTGAACCAAATCAGAAGCTGGGAGAAGACACCGATGGTATTCCGGTGGACAAAGAAATATATCAAAGGTTAGTGGGAAGATTGATTTATCTCTCTCACACTCGTCCTGATATTGCATACTATGTGAGTGTTGTAAGTCAGTTTATACATGCTCCAAGAGAGACACATATGGATGCAGTGTATCGAATACTTCGCTACCTAAAGTCGGCACCAGCAAAAGGACTTTTATTTTCTAAGAATAACCACACAGAAGTTAAAGCATACACAGATGCAGATTGGGGAGGCTCCGTAATTGATCGTGGGTCTACCTCTGGATATTGTTCATTTGTGGGAGGAAACCTAGTAACTTTGCGTAGCAAGAAGCAATCAGTTATAGCTAGATCTAGCGCAGAAGCAGAGTTTAAAGCTATGGCTCATGGAATATGTGAGTTATTATGGTTAAGAATATTATTGACAGAGATTGGTTTCAAGCCTAGAGGTCCTATGAAGTTGTACTGCTACAACAAGGCCGCCATCAGCATTACTCAGAATCCAGTCCAGCATGACAGAACAAAACATGTGGAGGTGGACAAACATTTCATCAAAGAGAAGTTAAATGCAGGGATTATTAGCACTCCGTTTGTAAGAACAGGAGACCAAATTGTATACATGCTAACTAAAGGAGTTCCTAGTCCACCATTCAACTATTTCCTCGACAAGCTAGGAATACATGATATGGATAATTGGAAAAGTGCCCCAAAATTGGATGCCCCATTGGTAAAATGCCCTGTCAAATAAAATTTATGGGAAAATGCCCGACCGTTACACTTTCCATCCAATCCTAGTTAAAAGGGCAAACTGTTGACACATGCGAGATTGCATGTGCGAAAAGAGAAACGTTTCGTTGTAATCCAACGGATACTAGTATGGCATCTGATCTGTTTAGTGTTGATTAATAACACGAAAAATAAGTCATCTTCTTCTTCGTTCCTCTAAGCCCTTGAGCAGAAAACTGAATCCTAAAATCCCAAAATTTATGAACCCTAAAAATCTATATCCATTACAAACCATTTAAAAACTTGATTATATGGTTTTACAGAAAAAACCCAAATCCTGTGAACCCTAAAAATCAAACTTCATCAATTGAACCACAAGTCCACAATCATTACTACTCAACATTCAAAATCATAAATTCAATTTGCTACATCCACAACAACCCATTTAAAACCCCTATTACATGCTTCAAATTACTCTTAAACCCCGTTTCAATTTACTCTTAAACCCAAAAATACAAAGAACAATACCTATGTAGAATTCAATAATAATGAACTAGGGATTTTAACTGTTGGTATTGATTCAACGGATGATTTAGAAGATGGAGATGATGAAGAAGTCTGATGATTGATCAGCTACTAGTGTTGTTGATTTAAACGATCTAGAAGAATGTAAGCATCGGAATCACGAATTGGAGATGTGTTTTCAAATGAATCAAAATCATTTATATCATCATCATTGTTATCAGTAGTAGGTGTAGTTAAGGTTTGAGGAGGAGGTCAAAGGATAGGAAATAGATGCAATAGAGGTAGAGGCGATGGCTTATCAGGGGTTGATGAATTGTTTTACATTCTCAATCATCGGTTTTAAGGTTTAATGGAGGAGGAGACATAATATAGAAGAAGCCCGTCGGAAGAGATATTGACTAGTCAATGTGGGGAGTTTAACCATTTAACTGAGATTGGATGGAAAGTGTAACAGTAGGGCATTTTCCCATAAGTTTTATTTGGCGGGGCATTTTCCCAACGGGGCATCCTTGTATGGGGCAGTTTCCCAATTTTCCTTACATGATATCTACGCACTTGTTTGAGGGGAGTGTTGGAATGAGTCATGAATGTCACTATACAGTTAGTACTATAGTGTTAAATTACTGTAGAGTTAGTGTTAGTGTTAGAGATATCTTCCTCCTAACCCTAAATATGAAAGTAGTAAGGATACCTAATTGCATGTATAAAAGAGGAGCCTCTCCTATGGGTGAAAAAAAAAACCCTTTCACTATCTCTTTCTATGTTTCTACAAAAATATCATTTACAACATGAGGGCTAGGCCATATCCGGGCTTGGCTCCCCTTTTAGCTAAACTGCCAGTCACATGGTTGATTGGAAGAAGAAAAAAAGACAAGGATGTAGTATACTCTAAGACTTAGTGTAATGGGTAGTCAAGAGTCAAGGCTTGTCACCTCACCTTGAATTAAGGACTAAGTTTTATCGCAATTCAACAAAACGCCAAACCATTTGGCGTCAAAATATTAGAGACGCTAAAATTTAAAGACAATTTGATGGCTGAGATAGAAAATGAATAATTATTTGGCTTTTTTAGCGTAACCGTTATATTTTAATATCTAAGATAAAATCAGATGGCTGAGATTGAAAACGCCAAATTGAAATTTCTGAAATAACTGTCGCGTTACAGCCCCAGGGCTGTCACTATCGATGTAAGATAGGACCAACGAAACAAATTATATAAAAAAACACCAAATCCCAGAACTGTCTGAAATACCCTTGCTTGTTTCAGACCAAAACAAGTATTTCTTCGATTCCATCATTCTTCTTTTTCCTATTCTCTTTCCTTTGCTTCTCAAAAATCAGAAACAGATCTACGAAATCTATGATTCTCATGATAAACAGTCAATTGGAAACCTAATATTAGAAATCAATCGATTCTCTTGAAACCTAAAATTAGAAATCAAAATTGAAACAAATTATGACCTAAAATCAAAAGAATGGAAACCAAAATCAGAAAAGCTGGTAAAAATGGTGAAGAAAAATGCTTAACAAGTGAAGAAGAAAGATGAATTGCTCTGTAAAATGATCAAAAATACTCCAAAAGGTAAATTGAATCTTTAGTTTCATGTTCTTCGTAAATTATTAAGCGTTTGAACTAAATGGATCGGCATTTTATTTGTTTGGTTTCATCATAGTTTTATCTGTTCTTCGTAAACTAATCACTAATGATGAATTGCTCAGTAAAATAATTACTCTTGTTGATCTTATTTAGACCAAAACCATTTTTGGAGCAAGTAACTCTAGTCAAATTTGGTTGCAGTATTTTCACTTTTGTCAAATTTGGTCACACCAAAACTCTGTTGGTGTGTTGATTAACTATGAAGGTTTTGATAGAACCATTGTTGGTTCCATTATTTTCAATTTGTATAATTTGGTTCCCCCAAAAATCTTTTGGTGTGTTGATTAATTATGGTTGTTTTGATGGAACCATTGTTGGTTCCATTATTTTCACTTTAGTCAAATTTTGGTTCCACCAAAACTTTGTTGGTGTGTTGATTAACTCTTTAGTTTTGATGAAACCATTGTTGGTTGCATTATCTTCAATTTGTATAATTTGGTTCCACCAAAACTCTGTTGATGTGTTAATTAACTCTGGTAGTTTTGATGAAACCAAAAATGGTTTCATCATTCTTCCCTTGTCAAATTTGGTTCCACCAATACTGGTTTGGTGGTGTTGGTTAATTATGGTCAAATTTGATGAACCATATTTGGTTTCATCATTCTTACCTTGTCTGGTTCTACCAGTATTGGTTCCGCAGTGTTGCTTTATTCTATTTTTGGCTAAAATCAGTTTTGTTTTGCAGGGACAAGACGTGAAGATTCGTTTAGGTGTTCATTGGCACATTTGTGTGTGGAGACTCCTAAAATAAAGGCTTTGATAGAGAATAAAAAAGAGCATATGAAGGCCCTTAGGTTAGGTTAGACAAATGGGTTAACTCTTGAAATGCATGAGGTGTTATTTTTATGACAAATTCATTATAAGACATTATAATGAATTTGAAAAGAAGACATTATTTTTACTGCATACATAAAAATTAGTGTATTATCAGCTAGTTGTAATACTTGTAATAGCTTTTGCAACATTTTTTTTTCCTAAATGCTTACAATAGTTTATAAAAGATTTAAATGGTTTATGAATTGTTTCAATTATGATTATCACATTTATGTTTATTGGCACCCTGCAACTGAACCCAAACCATATTTCTCTACTGGATATGCAAAGAAAACGATATGTTTTTAACTGTTTTATGATGAAACCAAAAAGGGTTCCAACATATTTTGGTTTCATCATAACAGTAAAAAATGATGGAACCAAAAAGAGTTCCAACGTATTGCAGGTGAAACCAAAATAAAAGAGTCGTATCACGGCTTAATCTTGTACGATGTAGGAAAATAAATATTTTATATATATAGAGTTCTCGACCAGGAAGTGTTCCTGATTTAAAGTCTTTCTCACAATATGTATTCTTAACTTAGACACAACTTTATACAACAATGGTATGACTTGTTATATAGGTTTCGTTCCTGGCTTAAGACATACATACACCAGAACTAAGGATGTTGAGATTTAAAGGAAATTTTTTGATGTATTTCTAGGCAAGAACATTTCATGTTCCAAGGAAGAAGTCTAATATCACCGAAAAATATTAAACTACAACTGGAAACACAATAATGCACAACTTGCAGTGTGTTTAGGTGATTTTTTATTCTTACATGGTAGTAAAAATGATGAAACCAAAAAGGGTTCCAACATATTGTAGGTGAACCAAAAAGAAAAAACTTAATCTAAATGAAACAAAGATGAAACACCAACTAAAACTTAACATGTTTAACTGTAAAAAAAAAATGTAGAACATCAGGTCCAAGAACAATACATGATAGCTACCACAAGTTCTCATCTTCTTCTTTAGAATTGAAAATATATTAGGAATTCTTTCTTATTACTTGGACGAATTGATTGTGGCATAACAATAGGTTGAAGAACAACAGACTTTGATGAAACTTTCACAGACCTTTCAGTTGTCGGAGTAAGATGAACTGGTCGTAAATACGGCTCTCAATAAAACTTAGTGGTAAAGTAATGTTGAACATATTTATAAGCATCTTCTCCTTGAGATTCTCTATAAACATTTTCAGTTCGCATTATTCTCATATGAAACCAAAGCATAAGCTAAAGGAAAATTTTATGCAAATTAAAATTAAACAAGACGGGGAAAAAATGATCAAACAAAACAGGACAAAAATGATGAAACCAACATAACAGAAAAAAGGTTTCAACAAAAAAAAGATGTTGGAACCGACATTTTTTTTTTCATTGCTATCGATTTGAATATGAAAAACAAATATTATTGTAGGTTCTGTAATGAAATCAACTAGAAAATTCAAAAAAAAAAAATCAAATCAGTAAAATAAAAATACCTGAAAATCGAATTTGAGTCTCCGATGAATGATTCCACTACTACGATTAGATCAACCTGAAGATGAACGACTTAAGATGATAATTCGAAGGATTAAACTGATACTTCTCTTCCCTTCTTCGAATTATGCGGAACAAGAATATGAGAACTGAAAACCAAAATTATCCAATTTCTTCACCAATAAAAATCAATCTTCAGATAAAATTCGAAGGATTGAAATCGCCGATCTCTTCTCTAATTCAACTGAACAGAAACGAAAACGAGATCTCAAAATTATTTTTCGAAATGATCAAATATGAAATAGAACCGTAGAATCCGATCAATAGTTCATGAATTGAATATATTTATGAAATATGGAGAATTTGATATATATGAACCCTAAAATCTAAATACATGGTGATTGTGATAGAGAAGATCTCGAATTTTCTCTGTAAATCTGATCCCAAAATTTATGTTTTATTTCCGTCAAAGTTTCCATTTTAAAAATCATGTATATATGGGGAAGGGCAACACCGGAAATATAGAATCTAATAAACACTAAATTTAACACTTTTAAATGGAAATGGGGTTTTTGTTTCATTTTTATTGAATATGGTTTTTATTTAGGCCAAATAATATGGCTAGTGTTTTTGTAACTCAAAGAGTATCACCTTGGTTTTTTAGAGCTTAATACGTTTCTGAAATGCCAAACCATTTGGCGTCCTTGTATTGATTCTAATCACACCCAACGAAACCGTTGGACGCTCGGTGGAATCGAAGGAATAGGCAACGCTTTTTCACTTAAAGGTTGAATGTTGGACATCCACTACACTAAGCCGTTTTACTTGTGTTGATACATGAAAAATAATACCCCTTAGCCGGGCTAGTGTTCCCCCAAAAGGGAGGCAAACCCAACATGAAACATGGGGACTTGGAGACTAAAGACCAAGTCCACTAAGAAAGTATCCATAAGATGGAAAGGACAAGGGAGGAATTAATAGGAAAGAAGGAGGTTGTATTAGAGAAGGTATGGCATTAGTAGTAATTAAGGAGGTTTAGGACAAGTGGCATTATATCATAAAAAGAGGGGCTTTTGAAAAGTCTATATAAAGAGGCATATAGTACAATAGAAGGGGGGTCCTTTTCTCTCTCTCTCTCTCTCCTCTTGGGAATTGGGTGTGTTGTGGCTAGGACTTGTACAACCAAAATCAAAATCACCCCTCAACATTTGGCGACCATACCCGGAGGCTCGTCTCTAGCCCAACCATCCAATTTCCATAACATCCAGCGTCTCTCTTTTTTTACAACGCCATTTCTTTTTTTTAGTTAGTACACCCCTCTGACGCGCTAATACACCTTAGACGCGGAACCCAACTCTTTTTCTTCCTTTTACTCGGAAACTCGCCTATAAGGGTGATGTGTTTTCAACTTTGTTGTAGTAGTGGTAAATAGGATTCGAACTCTAAGACTTGTGAAGATTCGAGTTTTTAAATTTATTAAAAATTATATACAAAAATATTAACAAAGTGGGCGACAGGTACTAGGGCTTAGGATTCCACCAAATTCATTTCTTAAGGTTCAAATAATAATTATTTTAACAATTATAGCTCAATAAAAATATAAAATAAAGTGACTCTTATTTTTGCCAAGATAGATTCTCAAAATATTAGATGTAAATGTTAAGCATGGGACATCAAATCACCTAAGCTAAGCATGACCCATCTAATCAAATGACAACTAATTAATTCAAATCATAATTTCAATTAAAATTAGTGCAAAAGTCATGAAAAGAATTAAATATAATTACCCAAGTGTGAAATAAGGCTTACTCCATCGCCCCAGTGTTGGGGTTTAGCTCATCATAGTAAACGTGCTCTCAAAATATTTATTTAGGCTCAAAAAAGGTTTACAAAGATGAAATAAAGATAAAATGGTGTAAAACAGGATTTTGCGACGCACAAAAATCGTCACAAAATGAACGATAAAAGATAAGTGCTGTAAACACTGTTCCACAGCCGCCGGAAAGGAGTTGGGAACTATCGCAATTAAGCGACAGTTTGCAACGACTTTCCTTTACAGGCTTTTGTTCTTCGTGTTCTTGAGTTGCAGTAGCAGAAAACTTTTCCTGCAACTCGTGATTTCTTCGCTCCGTAGCCTCCAAAACTTCCCCAAACTCTCGACTCCCCTTCTATATGACCTGGGTAATCTATTTATACCCGAAAGATGCATCGAATCTCCTCCATAACTTCAAAAAATCTTCTCTTTATTATTTTTGTTCTCACGGCAATAATTTCCTGTTTTAGCTTCTCCACGCGTTTTCAGCTGGATTAATCTCAAAATATAACTTATTTACGCTCCAAACTGTTACTCTAGTCATCATACACATTCAGAACACGTTCAAATTCTCCAAAACTCATGCAATCCCGTGAAATATTTCTCTCATGCACGTGCTGCCCTGTTTTGCTCCATGACACGATTCAACCAATTCTGATCCAAACGAACACCCATACCAGCTTTCTATAGTCATATCACGTCTACCCACTAAGTTTCAAGGATTGAATCTCACTAAATCACGTCCAAACATCCGATCGAAATTCTGCCAGAGAAGAAATGGTTTTCCCGCCAAAATTTATTTTTTGAATTTGAGAAGAAGATGTCCTCCCCCTAATCCTGCACGGGTGTCCCTTTAGCACTTGTCTTATGGGGTGCAAATAGTAATTTTTGGGCGTAGATAGTAATTTTTCCGGGGTTCCTCCGACACATTTTTTGGGTGCTTCCGGTGCATTTCTGGGATGCCTTTAGTACTCTATCCTGGGGTGTAAAACACCACTTTTCGAGCCAATTTCGCCGCAAGAGCTTATTTCTCTAAAAATACCTACAAAGACATAAAATAACAAAATAAATACAAAATCGAACACTAACAATATATACAATTGAGATATATTAGACACAATAATGCGTCTATCAAAGCGCTGCCCAGAAATCTGTTTTCCCTCACCACTGCTCATGCCCGCTTTTCTCTCTTACACTTGAAGAAGTTTGCCTAGCTTCTCCCAAAATCACCTCCACGTCTATGGATACTACTGCCGAGGGATACCAGCGTGCTTCTCCCTCATCTCCGACTATACAAGCTCTTTATAACTCGTCTCATCTCCGCGTTCATGGCGACCGCGTCTTCATCAGTTCCACATTTTAGCTACTACAACACCAAAACTAGTGACACCCGCCCTCATGAAAACACACCGTTGATCTCATCAAACACACCAGCACCGCTTCCCTCCCTCTAACTACATCAAACAAACCAGCGTCGTTACCTTACCAATGTTGTTCTTCTCTTTGCCAATCGAACAGCAGTGAGGGTTTGAGGACTTCAAGGCTTCAACGACAAACCAGAAAAGATAAGTTTAATCTCACCTTGTAAACATGGTGTTGTTATAAAAATTCTTCATGAAAATTTCCAAAAAAGAAAGAAAACCTAATTACTCCTTGTTAATTAATTTGATTTAGAATCAAATCTTGGGTTTATAATTGTTTGTGGTCCCTGATGGTTCTAATCCAAGAATCATGAAAAATTTACTACTCCGATATATCCATATTTCCTTGATTTTATTTTATTCTTCTATTTTCTTTCGGTTAACTTTCTATTGCTAGCTCCGATATAAAAATCGACTCGATATTTCGGAACCAGCTCATCCTCCGACTTCATTTCCGCACATACCACCACCAGTATCATCACTTAACCCGCGCAAAGGCTCGTAAAATACATTTGAGATCTCTTCCTTCCACCTCTGCATGGCTATCTCCGCGCCCTTCATCCATAGCCGTTACCAGCTTAATTGACAATGATACCGTCAATGCTTCTCATATCTATGATGCTGCCAATTCTGCTCCAAGAAGAAGAAAGAGATCTGCCACGCGCAGTAGCATCCATCATAGTGACGCGCCACCCAAATTGCCTCAATGTGGCTCGACTAGACCAGTGCTTCTCAGTGTCAGTTCCTTCTCAGAATATGATAGTCCTTAAACCGTTGCATATGAAGGCGCTTTCGTATGACTGGTAAGAATGTTTGCTATAACATGCACTTCGTATTCGTGACGTCTAATCCTTGGTTGTTTTCTCAAAAAAAAAACATTATTGAGCACGCGGCGCTTAACCAAACCAGTTTTACTTGAACACTGCTTTAATGCCATATGTTTCCATAGCCGATAAGTAGTTGCAGTAGCATCACTACCAGTCCATATCATATTATGCTATGTCTACTACCATCTTGATCTTGTACTCGCATGTATTATATTATGCTATACCTCCATTTTGCACAATAATTGTTAGTGTATTGAGAAACGTCGGTGTCCTTGTCACGCGCAAAAAATTGCTAGCCTAGAATGAAGAACCAATATGTTTTATTTCGTTTGACCTTTCTACGCATAATGCATATAGGAATGATGAGTACCCACATAGTTATGCTAAACTATTCATGGAGGACTACTACCATGTGTTCTTATAGAATTCCACCTTTAATGATTTTTCTTCCGGATGATTGTCTTACACGCCCGACTCTCTTGTACTAGTAGATATGTTTAAGTAAGTTCATACTTTGATGATGAGAGTAAGATCAACTGTCTAACACCTTGTGAAGATGTATCATGCCATAAGAAAATCCCTTTAAAAAAAAATTAAAAAAAATGATATTACATATATACAGGCCACCCGACAGTCTGCCAACATGTATGTATATGCCTAAGTGACATGCTATTGTATTTTCATGTGTTTAGCAAATCGAAAGCATGAAATGTCTACAGCTAAAGTGTACTTGATTGTTTATACTTGCGCCTTGAAATATGCATGTCATCTAGCCGCATGTGTAGGTTTTGTTATTTTATTAATTTTACTAAGCATCAATATGCTCTTGTCTTGAATCTCATGATGGCTACACAAAAAAAATATCTAGTAAAGTGCTCCGGGCACCATGCTAGCAAGGGTCCATAGAGGCCGCTTGAACAATTAAAATTTACAAAAGGCTACGGGAATGCCAAAGGCACCCGGTCGGCTGACAAATCTACAAAAGGCTACGGGAATGCCAAAGGCGCATGGTCGGCTGACAAATTTACAAAAGACTACGGGAATGCCAAAGGCGCCCGGTCGGCTGACAAATTTACAAAAGGCTACGGGAATGCCAAAGGCGCCCGGTCGGCTGACAAATCTACAAAAGGCTACGGGAATGCCAAAGGCCCCCGGTCGGCTGACAAATTTACAAAAGGCTACGGGAATGCCAAAGGCGCCTGGTCGGCTGACAAATTTACAAAAGGCTACGGGAATGCCAAATGCGCCTGGTCCGCTGACAAATTTACAAAAGGCTACGGGAATGCTAAAGGCGCCTGGTCGGTTGACAAATTTATAAAAGGCTACAGGAGTGCCAAAAGCACCCGGTCGGATAACGAATACACAAAGGGGGAGTAGGCGCGTTTAACCACACGCCCTAGCCTATCCCCTACAAAAACAAGGTGGGAATAGGCACACCCTAGCCTATCCTCTACAAAAAAAACAAGGTGGGAATAGGTACACCCTAGCCCATCCTCTACAAAAAACAAAGTGGGAATAGGCACACACTAGCCCATCCTCCACCAAAAGGAAGGGGGAATAAGCACGCCCTAGCCCATCCTCTACAAAAAAAAGGGGGGAATAGGCGCGATTAACCACACGCCCTAGCTCATCCTCTACAAAAAAAAGGTGGGAACAGGCACACCCTAGCCCATCCTCTACAAAAAATAAAGTGGGAATATGCACACCCTAGCCCATCCTCCACCAAAAGGAAGGGGGGAATAGGCACGCCCTAGCCCATCCTCTACAAAAAATAAGGGGGGAATAGGCGCGATTAACCACATGCCCTAGCTCATCCTCTACATAAAAAAAAGGTGGGAATAGGCACACCCTAGCCCATCCTCTACAAAAAATAAAGTGGGAATAGGCACACCCTAGCCCACCCCCCCCCACCACCAAAGGGGGGGGGGGGGGAATAGGCGCGTTTAACCACAGGCCCTAGCCCATCCTCTACAACAACAAAAAACAAGGTGCGAATAAGCACACCCTAGCCCATCCTCCACCAAAAAGAATGGGGGAATAGGCACGCCCTAGCCCATCCTCCATCAAAAAGAAGGGGGAATAGGCGTGATTAACCACACGCCCTAGCCCATCCTCTACAAAAAACAAAGTGGGAACAGGCACACCCTAGCCCATCCTCCACCGAATGAAGAGGAGAGTAGGCGCGTTTAAACACACGCCCCATCCCCCCTCATCAAGGCATGATACGTGCTACCAACTTGTGGATATCTTGTATAATCGTATTTATCTTGTGTCCCACGCGTGAATGAAAGAGTGTCTTCATGTTCATCATATTCTTTACGCGCTTTGTTTTGACGAATCAGTCTGAGAGTCCATAGCATACTCACTTCCTCTCTCAACACCAACGGGCACGCCAGTTCGCCCTGAAGGTAAAATGGGGATACAAGATAGACTTCCCTAACCACGCGGAACAGTTAGAGAAAAGAAAAGAGTTGGGCTAAGTAAAGTCTACGCCATGTCTTCAACACACTCACACTGAGACCCTCAAATTGTGTTGGTAATACAATCCAAAGGTCTAAGGAAATGTTCAGTCATTTCATGCAAAATTCTTGGAAAATGCCTATCCAAACACCCGCGCACATGATGAAAATTTCTTGCAAAAAACTATCTCATTTCATAAATTCCTCAAACTTGCGGACTGGGGACTCAACTCGAGAAGACAGTACAAGGGGCGCTAGAATGGAATGTAATATGACTATCGGGTTATTTGACAATTAACCCAATAGTCAGGGGACTAATGTTGATACATGAAAAATATTACCTCTTAGCCGGGCCAGTGTGCCCCCAAAAGGGAGGCAAACCCAACATGAAACATGTGGACTTGGGGACTAAAGCCCAAGTCCACTAAGAAAGTATCCATAAGATGGAAAGAACAAGGGAGGAATTAATAGGAAAGAAGGAGGTTGTATTAGAGAAGGAATGGCATTAGTAGTAATTAAGGAGGTTTAGGACATGTGGCATTATATCATAAAAAGAGGGGCTTTTGAAAAGTCTATATAAAGAGGCATATAGTATAATAGAAGGGGGTCCTTTTCTCTCTCTCTCTCTCTCCTCTTGGGAATTGGATGTGTTGTGGCTAAGACTTGTAGAACCAAAATCAAAATCACCCCTCAATAACTTTTTTCCAATTCATTTAAATCGACAACATGAATTTGTTGGAGCGAGATGCGAAAAATTTGTGCTAGTTTATAATCAGGGTTTCTCTTATAAGCCCTTTAGGGGATGAAATTAATTCCCCTTGCAGATATAAAACAGGCTTGAGACTTTCAGAGTCTTAATGATAGGCATTGGTGAATTAATTTTACATGTAGTCCATGGCAAACCATTCAGATTTTATCTCCTAATGTTAGGGTCGCAATCGGAGTTCTTTTTTAAAAATTTGTAGGTGGACGCGCTGAATAACTCTTTGTTTCCTCTGCGGAGTTCTTGCTAACAAAAACAGATATCTTATCATACTATAACCTCATGACAATCGTACAGTTTAACACTATTGTACCAAAATTCTTTGAAACATACTAGTATTTTCTCAAAAAGATGAAAAGTATCAAAGAGGCCTGACACTTTAGAATCTCTATAAACAGATACACAAGCAGCTAACAGAAACAATTTTATTCATTCAACTCAAAGTAGGTAACAAACTTGATGACCCAAAATGATTAACATGTACAAAACTTGTAATTTTTTGATCAAACATGGATGAATGCACCTCCAAGTAATGCAAGCATAGCTGTCGTGATACTCGCATGAACAATTGCACCTCCTGATCCACCCTTTACATAACCAGTACCTTTTGGCCCAGTACTGTTAGCGGTATTACCTTTGTAGGCTACAACGCACATTGCAATCAGTGCAAAGGACATTGTTAAAACGAATATGGCCCGTGTCATAGCCATGATTAAGCTCTAATTAGACAGTAAGTAACTTTATGAGATAAATCCACATCAATGAGAGAATAGATCCTGTATTTGTAGGTTGAGGTTTTTGCTTGTAGGTTCTGGGGTTACCTTAGCAATAGTGGTGGTGCTCAACTCCATTTATAAGATATTGAATCAGAATTGTGTCGACTATTGGTATAGATCATATCAAGCCGATCTGTATCATCATATTATAAGAAATCAAAGACTATTTCCTCCTTCATTTAACATAACATCTTGCACGTCTTAGGCTCTAGCCTCTTGTTTTTCTTTCGGGTTTTTCACTTGGATGAACGTTGGCGCGCACAGCTTCTCGGCAGGTACATTACTCGGGTTTCTTTGAGACACATCTCCCCCTTCTTTAAGGCAAGTTTAATTGAAATTCTTACTCTTTTTTTGGTTCACCAAACGGAAATTGGTTGTGGGAATGTTATAAACGCCCTACTATCCATGGATCCTACACAAATACCCTTATCCATTATGTATATACCCCTCCCCTTCTAGAATGAAACAAATTTTCTTAATAATCCTGTAAATACCCATTAAGTTTTAAAGAAGAAAATGATTCGTATCATTTCATTTTTCATTTGAGATCTGAAATTTCTCTCTCTATTTTTCTCTCCTCCACTTTTACCCATCCCCACCACCACCGTCAGCACCGTTTCTCCACCGCCGCAACCACTACCAACATCACAACATCTCCGACACCACCATCTCCATCGCCACCGTCGATAACATTTCAGATCTTTAGGAATGAAAGAGAGAAAACGATCTTCATCGGAAATCATTTTCGGATTCAAAAACCATCAACAGTTTAGCATCATAATCATCACCATCTTCTTCTTCTTGGCTTGTCGCTGATTTTAGATATCAAATTCAGTTTCAGTAGATCGAGAGATCTGATTTTAAGTTTCATTTTATGGTAATTTCGAACTCAAGATTTGAATTTTAATTCATTGAAGTTTTACAACTATTCGATTTGAAATGTTTCTACTTGTAATCTTTTGATGATTCTTATCAATTCGGTTAGAGATTACTTTCGTAAAAAATTCATCAATGGATTTAGGGTTCGTTACGATGTTTCAGTTGACCCTAAAATCTATCGATCAGATGTTTCAATTCAGGGTTCTTAAGCATGCTAGCTCCATAGAGGCCTTTTTTTTGAAAAAATTGCAGTGGATGACTATACATCCTCAATTCCTGATGAAATTACTTGTGTTCTGTATTTGGTCATATGGCTTTGGTTGATCTGTAACTTAATGTTAGCCATTAAGAAATTGATTGTTGATTAGAAGTTGATCTTATTAAATTAAGATGGATTTTGTTGTATGCTTAATAGAAGAATTGGAAGGATTTGAAAGAAAGACCGGTGATAATGTTCTAAAGTCACTACTGGTGTTGTTGTAGAAGGAGAAAGGTGTTGCGGTAACTAGACCTGATGTCTAAACAGGTGATGGTGACATGGAAAAAAAACTAGTATATTTTGTAGAGATGATGGGTATCAAAATGTTGTTATGGGACTATTTATAGATCATTTCAGCTGGGGTGGAGGAGCAAACAGAACAGGTATATATGTCCACCAACTCAACCCTGATAGATTTATAATAGGTTTCGGTAGATAATTAACTAGTTAAACTTGTAAAATAAAGAAGTGTACATGATGCTAATCAACAATTCACTTAGTTGCCTGCATAGTCAAAATAGAATAAGCCGTTAGTGGAGGTTTTGATTAAATCATTGATTTCTTAAACGTTGTTAACTAGTAGTTGAATTGCACTATTACTTACTTTTCTTCAAGTACTGTGTAAGTTTATTAGAACACACTGGTTGTTTCCACAAGATGTTTTTTTTTTTAATTTACTTGCCATCATCGAATTATCATTGATTTTGATTTGTTGTATACTGTTATAGCTCTAAATTGTTATTTTGGAAACTGGTACTTGACTTACCTTAAAATTCTTGTATGTTGGCCTTACTTAAACTAATCAGAATGTCAGCAAGCTATAATGAGGAGTTAAATTTGCTGAATATTTGTTCTGGGTATATTCTTTTGTTTAGTTCATCAGCTACAAGGAAAGCTAATTTCATTATTTAAGTAACAACATTTTATGAATAAGTATCTTCTTTGTTTAAAATTTGTTTGTTCATAGGTTTTGAAGTTGTTCTCGTTCCTTTTCACTATCTAGAAGCCGAAACTAAAATGCCATTCAGTTAGTGTTTCTTGATGGATTTTTAGTTGTTATCTTTCCTTTTCCTTTTCCCTATTTTCACTATCTAAGATTCAGATTTTTGGAAACAACTTGGTCAAGTTGTTTCCACTGTTGGGGACAACTTGTGCTAGTTGCATCCTTTATCTGGAAACAACTTGTATATGTTGGTTTCGTATTGAATTCCAGTTTTGGATTCTCTTCCATATTCTTGTAGGTAGTTAATGTGTATGCCACTGTTATTATCTTCGATAAGGATTGTGTTGGTTTTTACTAGTATTGTTATGCTGGGATGCTCCAACAACGGAAAATTCCATCTGCCATGATTTTATAGAATTCAAACTATATGTGATGTTGTTCTGGTTGGCACTTGGATCTCTGTGTGGTAATCAGTTTTGTATTGACAATTGCAGATCATGAAAGATCAAAGTTACCTCATTGTAGAAATGATCTTTTGCATCTAAAGTGCAGGTAAGTTGAACAAATTTTGTTTTACCTTTCAGGATGCAAAGTTTGAACATGAAGTATTTGCATATGTCCAAACTATCACCTCCTGGATCAGTTGTGATAAAAAAAAAAAAAAAACCAGATGCATATCATGCTTGTGTGATTGTGAATAACCTTGGTAGTATACACCTTGTCGATGGCTTTAAAGACCTTTTGAATTTTTCGACTGATATGTCCCAGAACTCAGATCAGTGTAGGTGGAATTTGAATAATACCATTGATTCTCCTATAATGTTAATTTATGGATTTCAGGTTAGGTCGTTGATCCTTAAAATGTGAAATTTATATTGCTATGATGTACTGAACCTGACTTTTTTTCTTTTCCTGTTACGAATGTTTTTGTCTTGTTTATATTCCTAAAAGACTTCAAGTCTTTTCTTGTTAAGTTTGTGTTGTTTATATTTTTAAAGATCTCAAGACAAATCTGTGGTGTAATGGTAACATGACTGACTCCGTGTCAGAAGATGTGTGTTCGACTCACACTAGATTCACTCCTTGTCAGAAGATGTGGTGTATGCATTACCCTGATGGAATAAAAGGGTTTGTTTGAGTGCTGAGATGTCAAAGATTGCAGTTCATGGAGTTGATGTGAGGTGTTGTTGATTTGCAATTGCAGGAACTGAGCTGTTGAGTGGAACTGGAGTTGTGAACTAATGAATGAATGATGGAATGCTTGCTACTGCTGGGTTTGTTGAGGTTATAGTGCAGATGCAGTTAGGAGACGTAGTTGATGGCCGTGCATTGGTGATGTTGATGTTAAGAGGCTAAGAAGATGATATTGCAGATTTGTTGAGCTAGATTTTGGGGACTAACTTGATTCCAGATTGGAGGCAACTTGAGCTAGTTGCTTCCATATGTGGAGACAACTTGAGCTAGTTGCCTCCATATTTGTAGACAACTTGAACAAGTTGCTTTCAAATATGGAAACAACTCGAGCTAGTTGGCTCGAGATTCAGAGACAACTTTGTGCTAGTTGCCTTCACTCTTGAAGACAACTTGAGCTAGTTGGCTCCATTTTTGTTTTGCGACTTGTTCCTACACACTATGTATTGGAGACAACTTGAGCTAGTTGCCTCCACTTTTGGAAACAACTTCAGCAAGTTGCCTTCAGATTTGGAGACAACTTCAACAAGTTGACTCCACATGGTGGTGGTGGAATTGGTGGTTGCTGGTGGTGATTGGCGGCGGCGGTGGATGAAAGTGGCGGTGGTTGGTGGCGGCAGTGGGTAGTGGTGGTGGTTGTCGGTGGTGGTGAACAGTGGCGCTGGTTGTCGGTGGTGGTGGACAGTAGCACTGGTTGTCGGTGGCGGTGGTTGGCGGTGGTGGTGGGTGGTGGTAGTTGGCGGTGGTGGTTGGCGGCGGCGGCGGTGGACAGGGGTGGCAGTTGGTGGTGGTGGATAGTGGTGGTGGTTGGCAGTGGTGGTGGTGGTTAGTGGTGGTCATCGGTGGTGGTGGTTGGCGGTTGTGGTGGTTAGTGGTGGTCGTCGGTGGTGGTGGTAGGTGGCGGTGGTGGACAGTGGTGGTGGTGGGCAGTAGAGGGGTTTTTGTTTTTTTTTTTTTTTTTTTTTTTTAATAGTGGTTAGTGGTAGTGTTTGTATACGCTATACAAAAGAGGGTATTTTAGTAATGTATTAAGCTTAGGGGTATTTGTAAAGTTCATAAGGGTATTATTGCAATGGCCTCATAGTAGGGGTATATAGATAATGTTTCCAAATTGGTTAACCAAACGGATTAGGGACTAAAATGTTAAACAAAATAGGGACTGTTTAGTTAAGAAATATAAATAAGGACTGAAATGTTTAACGGAATAGGGACTTAAAAATAATAATATATGAAATCATTTATTTACAGAAATGTCATTTTTATAAAAATAAAGATAAATATTTTAAAACTTCGTATATTCCAAATGGTACGTCGGATTTTTGTGAATTTTATATATTTGGAAAACTCTTTCAATCACCTACGCATCGTACCATATCAAATTTTTACTTTTTAATATATTTATAGTTCTCCGAAAAAATAGTTAGTAATTTAAAGGTAAATTGAAAGAGCTTATTTACTTTTTATATGTTGCCTATATAATGCTCAAATTCACTTGATATACTATAAAATTACTTAGAAGAATCTATAGATTTTAGTTTCGATACGAAAAATTACCTCCGTTTCATTAAAAGTGATACTTTAATTTATTTTCTTTCTATTTTTACCTAATATTAGGCTAAATTGAAAAGTAAAATGAATGTACCACATTTAAGAAATTGAATGAAAAATTAATGTTGTCGACGTGCATCGCACGTGCTCACTACTTGTTTGTTTAGTGTGGGATGTGGGAATATTTAAGTGTTGTGATGAGAGACTGGGTTTCCAAAGTAGCGAGGTACCTTCTTTTTGGGCCGACCGACTGGAAGGCCCGAAGGGCCTGAAGGGAGGGAGTCCCTTTTATGACCACTTTTTTGTCAAATGAAACCTAACACAATTTTGCAATTAGATAAAAAGATTGGAATTGAAAACCTAACACAATTTTGCAATTAGATAAAAAGATTGGAATTGGTTTGGTGGAAGTTTTTGGGACCTGAAAAGACCAACGTACCCTTATACTTAAAAACCATTTCCTTCGTAATCCTCATCTCCCTATCACATTTCTTACCTACCACCCATTGTTCAATTTCTTTGACTTCACCCACCACGACCGTTGCCATCACCAGCAACTCCACCAGTACACCCAGCAACACCTTAACAACCACTTGTAACTCTATCATCACCTCCGCCACATCTACCACGAGCAGATGGTGAAAACAATTTCCATACATTGAAGAACACAATTATCATCAGCTCCGCTCAGCCGTCAGCACCACCAGCCAGCTCCCCCAACTCCGCCACCACCATCGCTACCTTCAATACAACCTCCGGCACACCATTATCTTCACCACAACCACCAGACAACTACCGTCACCGCCACATACATTAAAGAACACTACCGTCGCCGCTCCACCCCCCACCATCTCTCCCGCAACCAGTATCACCACTGCGAGCAGCAGCACCGCCAACACCATCAGCACCAAAACCACTTCCGCCGCCAGCAAACGCAATTTCTACCAGCAGCAGCACCACCACTTCCGCCACCGCCGCCAGCAAATAAAATTTCTGTATTTGGACGAACAAGGTGATTTTTAGAATGCGTCGTTTCTCCTCCAAATCATACAAACAATTAAATCAATAAACTAGAAAAGAGAATTAGAGATGAAATCACCTTGAAATCAACATATTCACTACAAAAAAAAATAAAAAAATAAGAATCAAACCAAACAATAGCCACCACCACCTCCAAAATAATCCTTGCTTGCCATCGTTACTGGAGACTGTGGTGGATAGGGCGGAGTGGTGTTTACGGCGGAATAGAAAATCTAGAGAGACAAGAATGTGGTGTTTTTCGTTTGTCAACAGTAAATTACGACCTAATTCCAACTCCTGGAATTTTGCATCGCAGCTTAGATTTTAAGCTGGCTGCCTTTAACACAACTTGGAAGTAAAGATGAGTGCCTATAGCCCAAGGTGGTTGTTAATTTGTTATACGGACTCATAGGATAGGAACATGACTTCTTCACATTCGTTTGATTTTAGTCAAATGTGAATTTTAGGAACTGTAAAGTTTCCTCATTCCATGTCGTTCCTTCACGGTTGCCACCAGCACCCCACTATCGAAAAAAATGCCCTTTCAAAATTATAATTTTTCTAATAATTCGGTGCCATTATGACACGGGTTATTCCAAATTTTCTTTTTCAGTCTCACAGCGGTGTTTTATTTTTCTTCGGTCGGCCCATCTCACCATGGCAGCGGTGTTCTAGTATAGTGGAGAACCCTGCAATTAACTTTTTTCATACTGTCCAAAAGATCGTTGCCGGATCGAAAGGTCCCGTGCGCAAGATTGCCCAATCTGTCCAAACAATGAATCCCCGGATTCCAAGGCAGAAAAGGAGTTGTTAAGAAAGAGACTTTCCCAAATTTCCTTTGCTAAAGCGACAATGAAGGAACATAGATGGTCTGGGGTCTCTTCATACGATGGACATTAACGGCGACCATGGCTAAACTGCACCACCCTCTCCATCAGAGGCTTTTCCTAGTGATGAAGTGATAAGCACGTAAGTGCGACATTTTTATACCCACATTTATACTACCTAGGTCTCGATATTTAGCTAATAATATTGTTTTAGTCGTTTACAGGAATTACAAGTGATATCCGTTCACCCGGAGAACTAATGGCTTATAAGCTAAATTGGTGCTTGCAACTAGCGTGCGAAGGAGTCAGAGCCTATATAGAGCTTGTGGGCTGGCAAACCAACAATGCATGGGCCGCACCACCTTGCCGTTTCATGTCCAGAGATATCAATTCACAAAGAATTTTCTTTGCTTCTCCAAGCATGTGAGCCGCACTGGTGGGCGTAGGAGAAAATGGGACGTGGCTTCATTCTCCACCACATCTCATTTCTCATATCCAACAAAAAGTCCCATTTCTTATTCAAGTAACATAATTCCATTTTCTTAGTTTTATTTCACCGATCTAGGTTGGATTAGAAAGATGGTGTGGGATTGAGATTTTACACTAGCAACAATGGATCTGTGGGGTGTGTTTAGATATGATTTTACTTGTCTCTTGATGGTCGCAATAATTACTGGTGGTGATGGAGTTTCTGCCGGTATCAAGGGAAGAGAAGAAAAATTATCTGCTAAAGCTATGGGCTGTGAGATTAAGACTCCATTCAGCAATATGGTGATTCAAGAACATAAATGAAGATGTTTTTTTTTTTGGGGTTCGAATCAGTAAACATTTGGGTCATATCTGGTGTGAATCGTATGCCAAATAATCAGTCCCAAGATCTGATTTGCTGTCCTTCAAACAAGGTAAGAATGGATAGATCGATATGGTGGATTGAAGTAGCAGCTGATGTTGCTGCCATGGCCGTAAACAAGGAAGCAACGATATGATTTACTGAGTCTATTCAATTGGTTTCAGTGGGAGCTGTATTTGAGATAATGAAGACTGGATTAAAGAGTTTGTTGGCTGAAAATGATGGGTTTTGTGTGAAATGCTTGCTGGAGTAATGGTTTAATGGCTGGCTGGTTTGAGGTCAACATCATCATCTGAATTTTAGGGGTTTTGACCTGAAGTTGGTGTTGAAGAAAAGTTACTGGTGGTGGTGGTGGTAGATAACAGTAACATGGATTGATTTCTATTGTTCGTATATGGGTTCGAATGGAATTTCTCAGTTGCGGAACAAGCACAGCAGCAGCAACACCTAAGGCAACAGAATTTGGGGATTTTGAAATTAAATGGAATGGGTAGAGTTATTGAGATGTGGGTGTTTGGTTTGAATGAAGAAGTGATGTTGCTTCTATGGTTGTTGTTGTTGATTCATGGGTCCGTTGCAGGCAACAGAATTAGGGAATTTTTGTTGATGTTTACATTGACTGAGTTGTGAGAAAGTTTAGGGAGAGAACAATTAGTTGAACTCAAAGTCATCACCAAGAGCTGTTTTATGAGTCAAATACAAGTAGCCTAACAACTGATTTCAGCTATTATGGACAGAAATATGAGGAAGAGATTTCAACTATGTGGAGTGATTTTTTTCCCCAATCCAGGAAGGGTTTGAATGAATCGTTAGAGAGATGGGTTGAATCTGGACTGGAAATCAGAGAACAAGTCATGGAAGTTGTGTATAAAGGAGAACAATAATCAACCAAGAAGGGTACGCCAGATTACCACTTTCCCCTAGGTTCTTTTCTTTGGTTTTCTAGCTAGGTCTTGCTGTTAGTTTTCTTATTTGTTGTTCTGCAATAAAAATATTTAATGGATTCCAGTAAAACAATGAGAAGCTAAACTCCTCTTTGCCAAGGCAAGAGGGGAAGCTTAATGGGTTCAATGTTCTTTGATCATAAATGGAATTTCATGTTTTTATCCATTTCATCATGTTTGATTGCAATTTTGTGTTGATAGTGTCTACAAACTTTTTAGATTCATTGTGATTTCCGGATACATTGAATGCTAGGGAATCCCTGTGACATTTCTCAATTGAGATTTATTTTAGAAATTTAATCAATCGTCATGAAATGGTACTTGTGTTAGTTACATTAAGAT
>JAJJMB010005149.1:1449460-1467830 GCA_023531105.1 Papaver atlanticum
ATCCCTTGATTCAATTTGTTAATTTACTTTCTTAGTATAAAATTCTTTAAATCTTTGAATTGAAACATCCTTGACTTGAAAGTAGTGATTATTGATTGGAAATTGTGTTCGACACTCCTCGTAGGAACGATCCCTATTTACCGCTATTCTCATATAGTGCACCGTATACTTTCGGTTAATCAAAGTTGGTTTTCCGATGCATCAAGTTTTTTGGCGCCGCTGCCGGGGAGTGGTGCATAATACTCTCTAGGTTATATTGTGTATTTTCTAGTTGTAGTTAGTTTTTATTTTTTGTACATAGTTTATTTTATTTTTACTTTATTTTTAGATTTCTTTTAGTTCCTTTTTACGTAGCTTGTTTGATTATCTTTAGGTACCTTAGCTTGAAGAGCGCAACTGGAATCTCTCCAAAATAGGCAGAAAAGTAAGTATTTCGCTGACTTTTGCAAGGTGAGTTTGAACTGAATTCTGCATTTTGTTAGCTTTTGCAAGATCTACCAAGTGGTTGGGTAGAGAATTGTTTAAATCGTCTTGTTAGAGTTAACTCTTTATACATGACGGGAACGGATGGTGAGGGTACGAACCCTCCGATTAAAAGTTTGAGAGGCTATTTGTACCCAACTAGAGTCTCTCAACTTTCTTGTATTGTTTCTCCTACCACCACAGCAACCTATGAGATTAGAGAAAGCACCATTCAAGCACTTCCGAACTTCTATGGTGAGGAGAATGAAAATCCTTACTACCACATTAAAGATTTTGAAGAATTGTGTGGAACAATGAAATTCAAGGACTTAGCTGATGAGTATCTTAAACTTAGGTTGTTCCCTTTTTCCTTAAAGGATAAGGAAAAATCTTGGCTAAATGCGTTAGCTACTTCATCAATTAGTACTTGGAATGACATGATTAATATATTCTTGCATAAATTCTTTCCTAGGCGTAAAACTAATGCCATTCGTCAAAAACTATATAGTTTTTCGCAACAAGAAGGAGAATCTCTTTATGATTTAGAGAGGTTCCATGATCTCTTATTACAATGTCCACACCATGGGTTTGATACTCCTAGGCTCACGTTGATCCTTTATGAGGGATTAGATTACAAAACATTGACTATGGTAGAATCACTTTGTGGTGGTAATTTTCCCAATAAAAGTGCTGAAGAAGGTTATAAATTTTTGCATGAAGTACCTCAAAAAAAACAAGAGTGGGAGGCTAGAGAAACCATAAGATCAGTAACTAGTAGCAATGGGGTTCACAGAGTTGACAATGACTTCGAGGCCAAGTTCGCTGGTTTGACACGAAGACTTGAGTCGTTAGAAAGAAAGGCTAAAATTAAGCATGTTGAGTTTATTACACATCCATCTTCTATTCCTAGTGATTTTTCTAACCAAAGTATTCCCAGTTTGGAAGAAAGCATGAGCTTGTTTATGCAGGCTACTCAAAGATCTATGGCGAACTTAGAGCATCAACTAGACCAGCTTGCTAGCCAACTGAATGAGCGAGAGAAGGATCAGATCTCGAGTCAAATCCATCCTAACTCCAAGGGTCCTTTTGAGGTAAGCACATCTGGTGCTAAGCCGACTCATCATGTCCAGGCCTACTCTACCCTAAGAAGTGGACGGATCATTGATAACCATGTTAGTGATCCTGAGGAGAACGTGCAAGTTAGGAACCCGCCTACCATTACATAGGTAACTCCTTCAACACCAAAGGAAACCAATGAAACCGAGAAAGGTAAATCTGAAATTCCTTATGTTCCTCGCGCTCATTTTCCTCAAGCATTACTACCCCGTAAGATAGGAGTTAGTTCTGACATCTTAGAAGTGTTTAAATAGGTTAAAGTCAACATTCCCCTCTTAGATGCAATTAAACAAATTCCTTCTTATGCAAAGTTTCTAAGAGATATGTGCACTGTGAAACGAAAAGTGAATGTACATAAGAAAGCTTTCCTTACTAAACAGGTAAGCTCGATTATTACACAGAAAACTCCACCCAAATTTAAAGATCCAGGTTGTCCTACGATTGCTTGCACTATAGGAGAACATATGATAGAACATGCATTGTTAGATTTATGGTCCAATGTTAATCTCTTGCCATACTCTGTATATGTGCAATTAGAACTTGGTAATTTGAAACCCACTAATGTTACCCTCCAATTGGATGATAGGTCCATTAAAATTCCTAGGGGGGTAATAGAGGATGTTCTTATACAGGTTGACAGTTTTGTTTATCCCGTTGATTTTATTGTTTTGGATACTCAACCTGTTTCTAATCCTAGTGGGCAGATTCCTGTCATTTTAGGTAGGCCTTTCTTGGCTACCTCTAATGCGGTTATCAATTGTCGAAATGGAATCATGGAGCTTACTTTTGGAAGTATGAAGATGGAGATAAATGTGTTTATCCTTTCAAATTCATCTCCGATTTCTGATACTTGTGAACATGTATGCATGATTGATAGTGCGAATAAATATACTCACTGTTACAATGATGATCTTGGAAACATGCCTCAAAACATTGCAGGTTGTAAGGAGTTTACTAAAACCAAATCCTATTTTGCCGATTCAGATAATCCTGTTTTTCATGAGATTGCTGCATTGAACCCTCCTTTCGTTGTTCCACCTAGTAGTTTTCAAGATGCTTATATAGGTATTGAATATATGGATACTGGTCAGGTAATTCACAGTAACAAATCTGTTTGCTTAGCTCCTTTTGCCAACTCCTGTGATCTGATGCTTGTTGATATTGCTAATGCATTGCTTCCACCGACTTCTAGTGAATCTGCTGAAAATACTTCAGTTGATTCAATACCCAATTTGGAGTGTCCGCAGAGAATCGAAAATAGTAAACATTCTGAACTTGTTGTTTATGGGAGTGAGTTACTTATGGATTCACATATCTTTTTGGATGTTTATAATGTTTGCAGGTTCATATTTTTGGCTGACCTGATTTGTTGGGTTGATCCCCAGCTTTTCAGACTTTATATGTATGCTTGGCAGGTTACTTTGGGATACCATATTCACCTTGTTCGAGATTACTTATTATATGCAAGCTGGGAAACAAATATCTTTCGCTTCGTGGGAGTCAACCCACCAGATTTGTTCCCTTATCTTTATCATTTATTTTTATTTGTTTGCTTGTGAATTTTCCCATCTTAACTTCTATGTTGAATGACTCAATTACATTGAGGACAATGTAATGTTTAAGTGTGGAGGAGTGGCACTTTCGCTAAGAAATTATGAAAAACAAAAAATATAAGAAAAAAAAATTAGATGATATGACCAGCTGTTGGGCGAGTCTTTTTTTTTTTTGTTATTTTCTTATCATGTTATGATCAGCTGTTGAGCGGGTTTTAAAAAAAAAGAAATATGATCAGTTGTGGAGCGGATCTATTCTCTGTTTTACTCGAGGACTAGCAAAATATAAGTGTGGGGGTGTTTGATAAGCACGTAAGTGCTACATTTTATACCCATATTTATATTAGCTAGGACTCGATATTTCGGCTAATTACACTTTTTAGTGCTTTTGTAGAAAGTACAAGCGAATTCGATCATTCCGAAGAAAAATGGCTAAATATAGGATCTTAATGGCGTTTGCGGCAAATTTACCAAAATGTCTCATGGGACCAAAAGAGTCAGAGCCTAATGAGAGTTTATGGGATGGCAAGCCAACAACTCATGTGCCGCACCACCTTGTCGTTTCATGGACAGAACAAAGAATTTTCTTTCTTTGCTTAGGCACGTGAAGTCCACTAATGTCTAAGAAGACTAAATGGGTCCAAAGGATGCTGTTAACTAGCATGGTGTTCAGTGAGCTCCACTAGTGGTTTAGGCAAAGGACGTGGCAGACTCTTAGCCACATTTCTCAATCAAAACATGAAAAAGAAAATCTCATTTTCTTTCTCATTCAAGCTAGAGACATTTTTAACGAAAGAGAATGGATCTGAGCAGAGGTGCCGACTCATGATGGAGACTTCAAGGATTGGAACTTTGGTGATGGTATACAACAGCAAAGACGATGGATCAATGGGGTTCTCTGGCGCTGTAATTTCTTTTGCAAGCAATGAATTTGAAAACCTCTTACAACAGCAACGACAACGGATCTGTAGCTTGAGAAATTGGTTGATTTGGGAAGGGCTTGGAGCTGTAAAACAGATGGAAGAATAGGGTGTTGTTGTTCTTATTTTGGGTTAATTTGTGAATGGAGAAGCAGTTACATAAAGGGGATCTGAGGCATGAACTAAATTGGGGGTTTTGGAATTAAATGAAATGAGAACAGTTCTTGAGATGATGAGTTTTTGGCTGGTGAATCTGTCGCTTAATTATTGAAGGGTCTTACTGTGAATTTTGGTCCCGAACAAGAAGAGATTTACAGCAGCAACGTTCCAGCAGGCGATGAAGTTGGCAGTTTACAGCAACAGATTTTGGAGGTTATTGCATGGACTGCAATTGAGTTTATCTCGAGTAAAATCATGGGTTAGAAGTGGTTGAATTGATTGTCTTTGATGGCTCGAATCAGTTTAAGCTAGTGGTGATCTAATTCAGTGAATATCAGTCTCAAAAGAGAACTGATTCCATGGGTAATTAGCTGGAGTCCATGCAACCAGTGGTGACGAATTTGGATGGTCAAAGAACTGAAAGTGGTGTTGTGGCCATGGTTGGATTTGAATTGAAATTCAGGGAGAAAGGTGGGTGTCGCTAGCCATGAATGAGGTGGATGGAAAAACCGGCGCGAAGAACAAGTAGATAATTGGTGTTGATAGTGATGACTTTGAGTCTACTGTGTGTATGAATGGAAATACAGATGCAATTTGGGAGCTTAATAGTCGTGGCCAGAGTTGGGAGATGGTTCTGTGTGATGGGTTAATTTGAATCGTTTGCAAGAGGTATTACCTGAGATGGGTGCAGTTGGTGCCTAGACGGACATAATGTGGAGTTAGGTGCCATAGCCGGAGTTATGTTCTGTTGGTTGGATTGGGCCATGAAATTATTTACTAGGTCTGAATTGGACGCCCAAGCAGCACCTATATATATCTCTGCCGAGACAGACTCAAGGGCACGCTGGATACAGGGAAGAAACTAGGTTTTAGCTATTTAGCTTTTCGATATGCATATATTCCGTAATCATATTTTTTTTGGCTTTTAAGAAAACCATGACTAGCTAAATCCATTGTTAGGGTGAAAGGATGAACTTGTAGGATTGTTTATTTGTGTTCAAAAACAAGGGTTTTCAATTACATAAGCTTAATGATAATTGTTTGTGTTTCTCTTCAATGATTTATTTTCCATTTAATTTCTCATATTCTATGCCATGTATAGTCTATTGTTAGGTTAATAGAAATTCTCATTGAACCTTGTTACCAATTGATTGATGAACATTCTTAGACTAGTCATGCCTTGTATGAATAGTTCTTAGGATTTCTACCTTAGGTTGAGAACAAACATAACTTTTAATAAATCTTAAATGTCATATCTTCCATGTACAGACAACTAGGTTTGTTACTTTACATGAGTTAAACTGAAACCCTTGAGACTGAATACAGGTGAAACCTAGCCTTCATCGGATTCCCTAAGCCTTGACACTTTTACATCCTAGATAACATCCCTTGATTCAATTTGTTAATTTACTTTCTTAGTATAAAATTCTTTAAATCTTTGAATTGAAACATCCTTGACTTCAAAGTAGTGATTATTGATTGGAAATTGTGTTTGACACTCCTCATAGGAACGATCCCTATTTAACGCTATTCTCATATAGTGCACCATATACTTTCGGTTAATCAAAGTCGGTTTTCCGACGCATCAGGATGCCCTACTATTTCTTGTATAATAGGGGTTTTCATGTTCAAACAAGCACTTCTGGATTTTGGAGCTAGTGTAAACCTCCTACCTTTCTCGGTTTATGAGCAGTTGGGCTTAGGTGAATTAAAACCCACCTCAGTCACTCTACCACTTGCGGACGGATCCGTTAAAGTACCGAGAGGGGTAGTTGAGAATGTGTTAATTCAAATTGATAAATTTTACTATCCGGTAGATTTTATCATTTTGGATACTCAACCTGTGGCTAATGCTAGTAAAGAAATACATGTCATCTTAGGTCATCCTTTTCTTGCAACTGCAAATGTTAATTGTCGAATTGGAATAATGAATCTTTCATTTGGAAATATGACTGTTGAGTTAAATATATTTGATGCATATAAAGATCCAGGTGGTAGAGATGATATTCATGAAGTTAATATGATTGAAACATGTGTGCAGGAAAAAGCATTTCATCTAGAAGCTAAGGTTCCTTTAGAAGCTTGTCTTCCTAATCTATTGGATTTTGATGAGGATGGATACATTGAAGAAGTTAATTTTTTACTGAATTCATCCCTGTTGCTGGAAACGGATAAGTGGCAGTCTAGATTTGAGTCACTTCAAATCAGTGAGACTGAGCCATCATCTGTAGAATTCCCAATGCCTGACCTCAATCGCCTTCCTAATGAACTGGATTATGATGTTTTAGGCCAAAATGGAGATGTTCAAGTTTTCATACCATCTGAACTTAATGAGGAACAGAAAACAATGCACTCACATGTTGTTAGGAAGCATATAAGTGCCGCAGATTGGGGTATTGGAGACATGAAAGAAATTGATCCTAGTATTTGCGCACATAGGAAGTCACGGCTCAATGAGCTTCATCGGATCAGAAATGAGGGTGATACAAACTGTAAATGTAAAATGAAAATGTTTCTTGATAAGCATGCTATTAGGGGAATAGTTGAATCAGTTCTTTGTTACAATTCTAATTTGCATTTGTTTTCTTATAAGCTCAAGTCACGATGGAAAGACCCGTTTAATTTTAAAAATGAATTTCGTGATTGTACTGTTGGCATTCAAAATCCTAATGATAGCAACATCTTCAAGGTTAATGGGCAGCGTTTGAAACCAGTTTTGGAACTTGTGAATCCAGAAGTTGATAGACGCATTTATGTGTCTATTTTCATCTCTTTTATGTATAGTGTTAGTACCCATTTTTGTACTAATTTTGGTATTTTATCCCTTGTAGGTGTATTTTGGAGGAATAGGCTTTTGCGGGAAAATTGGCTCGAAAAGTTGCTAAAGGTTCCTGGGAGGACATTTGCTATTCGGACTCTCATTTTGGATAAGGGGTAACCCATTTCCAAGCAGCTGCTAAGCACAGACCGAGACTGGATAGGGGGAGGACAAATTTCTTCACGTTTTCAAAAACAGAAATTTGGCGGGAAAATTTTCAGAAAACAGACGATTTTGTGGATGAATTTTTGATCGATTTTTAGGGAGATTAAAGGGTTGAATTTGATTGGGTTTGTTCCTATGGACCTAAAAGGCGAGGTAAGGGTGTTGGAATGGATCCAAAGTGGCTAGAACTCGAATTGGAAGCGAAAAATGGTTAAAATATCACGTTCTATTTTTGGGAAGTTTCTTGGTTTATTTTTTAGAAATTTACGTGAAGAAGAGGAAGGAAACTCTTATTAAGGACTTGTTTCTATCAAGGGAGGAGTTTGGACAATCGAATGCACGTGAAACAGAAGAAAAAAAAGAAATAACTTAACGTGCTGTGGAGGAAAAAACCAAGTTTATTCTCGAATTTTCTTTGCTCTACTATGTATAAAAGGGTTGGTTAGGGTCCTAGGAAGGAAAGGAAGAAGTTAGGGGAAGTTTAGAGCCTTAGAGAAGCTAGAAAAATCATTGGAAGAAAACACGTTTCTGCTGGTGCAAACTGTGCCGGAGAAGACGAAGAACACAGAACAGCGGAAAAAGAAAGTTGCAGAGGCAGACTTATTTTCAGTGACAACGAATTACGGTCGCATCATCCAGCAGTCACCAAAGCTCTTCAGCAACGATTCCGTCCGCTGTATTAGACTTTCAGCGACTCCAGTATACCCTTTTCTCTCTTGTAATCAACTTTTGAACACCAAACATGTATTTTGAGAACACGATTAATATGAGGAGCTAAACCCCTTAGCCGAGGCGACGGAGGAAGCCATTGTTCCATGAAAAGTGGTATAATTCTATTTTTATTATTTATTGCAATTATTTTACATGATTTTTTGCATAGAATTTAAAAGAAAAATTGGTTTTTATTGAGTGGTTGTGAATTGTTTTGATGGAACATGCTAGGTTTTGACACTTTTGATGTTTCATGCTTTGTGATTACAACTTCTACTTCAAAAATCTATTAGAGGCAAATATTAGAATCACTTTAAAGAAGAATATTGCATGAATATTGATTAGATTTTATCAATTAATTGGTCAATGGTGGAATCCAGAGTCTTGGTACTTTCTTATTATTATTGAAACAATTTTATTTAATTTTCAAAAATCCTTCACAAGCCCGAGTTGAACGAACTTTTCTCACCACTTTCACTACAATTAAAACTCACATCAGAAGTCGATACCACGACTCTGGAGGGTCTTTCTTATGTTTGATTGGCTGTGTTTTGCAGATGTCTGGCTGGAGACATAAAATTCAGCGCTTTAGGGAGACAACCCTTGTGTTTGTGGTATCACAGCTGGAAGCCCTCACGAGACAAAACTCGTCCTCTTGTGCGAGCTTGAGGTTTAAAGGATTGTTGCATGGGCTAAATGCAACCGAACTGACCCGCGACAGTGGTAAAATAATGTAGTTTTGTTTTATTTTCTTTCTTTTTTTATCATGAATAATATGTTTGTGCTTGGCTGATTACCCCTTTCCACCTTTGAACTGTTTTTAACCACTGCCACATTGGGGACAATGTAGAAATTAGGTTGGGGGTGGGGTAAATTAAATCCATGCTTTTCTGATTCTCTGTCTGCATTTTCAGGTTTCATTGTTTCTTTGTTTGCTTGAACAAAAAAAAAATGTAGTGAAAATTTTACATGATAAGATCAGCTGTTTAGCGGTCTTTCTAAACCACTGTTTAGTGGTTTTGTCTAGCTGTTAAGCGGATATTTTTAATCCAGCTGTTTAGCAGACACCTTTAATCCATCTGTTTAGTGGATTAGTCTAGCTGTTTAGTAGACAGTTCTCATTCACTGTTTAGTGGGTCCATCTAGCTGTTTAGCAGACGTCTCTCCATATCCAGCTGTGTAGCGGATATAATTTTTTCTTGTTTTGCTCGGGACTAGCAAAATTTAAGTGTGGGGGAGTTTGATAAGCACGTAAGTGCGACATTTTTATACCCACATTTATACTAGCTAGGTCTCGATATTTAGCTAATAATATTGTTTTAAGTCGTTCACAGGAATTACAAGTGAAATCCGTTCACTCGGAGAACTAATGGCTTATAAGCTAAATTAGTGCTTGCAACTAGCGTGCGAAGGAGTCAGAGCTTATATAGAGCTTGTGGGCTGGCAAACCAACAATTCATGGGCCGCACCTTGCCGTTTCATGTCCAGAGATATCAATTCACAAAGAATTTTCTTTGCTTCTTCAAGCATGTGAGCCGCACTGGTGGGCGTAGGAGGAAATGGGACGTGGCTTCATTCTCCACCACATCTCATTTCTCATATCCAACAAAAAGTCCCATTTCTTATTCAAGTAACAGAATTCCATTTTTTTAGTTTTATTTCACCGATCTAGGTTGGATTAGAAAGATGGTGTGGGATTGAGATTTTACAGTAGCAACAATGGATCTGTGGGATTTGTTTAGAGATGATTTTACTTGTCTCTTGATGGTCGCAATAATTACTGGTGGTGATGCAGTTTCTTCCGGTGTCAAGGGAAGAGAAGAAACATTATCTGCTAAAGCTATGGGTTGTGAGATAAAGACTCCATTCAGCAATATGGTGATTCAAGAACATAAATGAAGATGGGTTTTTTTTGGGGTTCGAATCAGTAAACATTTGGTTCATATCTGGTGTGAATCGTATGCCAAATAATCAGTCCCAAGATATGATTTTCTGTCCTTCAAACAAGGTAAGAATGGATAGATCGATATGGTGGATTGAAGTAGCAGCTGATGTTGCTGCCATGGCCGTAAACAAGGAAGCAAAGACGTGATTTACTGAGTCTGTTCAATTGGTTTCAGTGGGAGCTGTATTTGAGATAATGAAGACTGGATTAAAGAGTTTGTTGGCTGAAAATGATGGGTTTTGTGTGAAATACTTGCTGGAATAATGGTTTAATGGCTGGCTGGTTTGAGGTCCACATCATCATATGAATTTTAGGGGTTTTGACCTGAAGTTGGTGTTGAAGAAAAGTTGCTGGTGGTGGTGGTAGATAACAGTAACATGGATTGATTTCTATTGTTCGTATGTGGGTTTGAATGGAATTTCTCAGTTGCGGAACAAGCACAGCAGCAACAACACCTAAGGCAACATAATTTGGGGACTTTGAAATTAAATGGAATGGGTAGAGTTATTAAGATGTGGGTGTTTGCTTTGAATGAAGAAGTGACGTTGCTACTATGGTTGTTGTTGTTGATTCATGGGTCCGTTGCAGGCAGCAGAATTAGGGAATTTTTGTTGATGTTTACATTGACTGAGTTGTGAGAAAGTTTAGGGAGAGAACAATCAGTTGAAGTCAAAGTCATCACCAAGAGCTGTTTTATGAGTCATGTAATACCCCGATATTCGGCAGTGGTTGGCCGAATGAAATATAAGTAATGATTTGTCCTTCCCTAACACCGAGGCCTTTTCAGCACAATTGGCTCCAGAGTTGGCAGAAAACTCTGCAGTTAAGCGTGTTCGGGCGGGAGCAGTCCTGGATGGGTGACCTCCCGGGAAGTTGCTGCTGGATAACTGCTGCGATGCCCATTGAAAACCCCACACTACCGGATGACCGCAGTGGCTAAGTGGGGACAGTATCGTTGAAGGGACGGGTCATTACAAATGGTATCAGAGCCGACGACGGGTCACCTGCAGAGGGTGGGAAGGTACGCTGGATGGGGTTGGTCCGGGTGCTTCTCATGAGGGGCAGGGAACGTCGGAGATATGGGCTTGCAAATATATTCTTGAGCCGAGGACGGATCCAATTTAAGGTGGTGGTATTGTAATACCCCGATATTCGGCAGTGGTTGGCTGAATGGAATATAAGTAATGATTTGTCCTTCCCTAACACCGAGGCCTTTTCAGCACAATTGGCTCTAGAGTTGGCAGAAAACTATGCAGTTAGGCGTGCTCGGGCGGGAGCAGTCCAGGGATGGGTGACCTCCCGGGAAGTTGTTGCTGGATAACTGCAACGATGCCCGTTGAAAACCCCACACTGCCGGATGACCGCAGTGGCTAAGTGGGGACAGTATCGGTGGAGGGACGGGTCATTACAAGTCAAATACAAGTAGTCTAAATGTTGAAGGGTGAATTTATTTCTGGTTCTACCCGTCCCAGCTACACCAAGTGACCTCACTTTACTAGGAATGGTAAGAAAGAGAGTTGCCTTTCCATCGTACCTTGTCCTTCCTTATATAAACTTTCCCAAAAGTCCCTCTTTTTTATGACATCATGACACATGCCTTAAACCTCTTTAATTACTTCTAATTCCATTCCTTAATATAACCTCCTCCTTATTTGTTAATCCCTTCCTTGTCCTTCTTACTTCATGGGTATTTCCTCATTGGACTTGGGCCTAGTCCACATGTCTCATACTAGGCTTATCCCCCCTCTTTGGGGCACCCCGAACCCGTTTAAGGGGTATTATTTTTCATGTATCAACATTAGTCCCCTGACTATTGGGTCAATTGTCAAATGACCCGATAGTCAAGTTACTTTACTCTCTTGATCACCACGTGTCGTCGGAGATAGTACGGTTACCAAGTCATTTATGACAACGTTTTCCTTGTATAAGGGTGCCGTGTTTCTCCTTCGATCACCAGTCTTGAACTCTTTGTTTCTACTTTTAACTTTTCCTGTTAGATACTTTATTCGAATGGCCGATTCCCTCATGGATATGTACTAGCTATTGCGCCAGTCCCTGCGCTGGTTTCGATATTCAAGGGGGTGGAATTGGCGCGTTTATCGTTGGTGAAGGTTGAGATTGAGGCGCTCCACGGGCACAGACTGGCCAACAGGGCTTCCATGTGCGCCCAATTCGCGGAGCGTTACGCAACGCATCAGGCTGCTCGAAATACCGATCCCTCAGGGCATGTGACGCCTGTGGTCCAGCGTGCTTTAGACGATGCTGACACTGCTAGGAATGCCGCCAACTCTCCATTTGCGGAGTCTTCAGCGATGATGGCAACTATAGAGCATGCCCTCACCGATTGCTGTTCGCATACCTCCGATCAAGTGGCCCCACGGCTCCCAGGATACACTTTGTCTTTGGCGACTGTTTCTGCCCTTGTAAATTTGTCTTACTCTGAAGACGAGCTTGCGCGCTTACTGGTGTTGAGAGCAGAAGTGGACGTACTATGGATTCTCAGGCGTGTGCGTCGAGACAAGGCATGTAAAGATTGTGATGAGCACGCGAGTACTCTTGTGTTTTTCCCACGGGGAAAAAGCTAAAGGTAAAGTCATGCAAGACATCCACAGGCTGATAAGCAAGGCCATTTGGGAGTTGTCACAAGCTAACGTTCAATGCGATGAATGGCGTTTAATGGCAGGGGCCGTGGACGCGGACATCGCCCGTTGTCGCACATTGTTAGCCGGTTAGGCTACGTATTAGTTTACGGTGGCCTCGTTTGTTACCTTTGTCATTTGCGTTGTTGTTGTTTTTTGCTTTGGGGCTCTTTACCTTTGTGGATTTCCTTTGATAATAGTATCGTTTGTTATTTGTTACTAGAATTTTCTTTTTTTATCGATTCATCCCTCTTCATCCCTTCTCCTTCTTGTCTTGTGAGTGTTGCCATACCGGTTTCAAGTCCTGGTCCCCAAGTCTTCGGGGCTCGCAGCGAGTTTCACTTTCCTTTTGGGGATGCCCTGGATCCAGGACCCATTTATGGAGCATTGTTTTTCATGTGCTGCCATTAACGTGAATTGACACGTATCTTATCATGCAAAGGGGGATTAGGTGGCTATTGCATCGTGACTTGTGTCATTCCCCTTTATATACGGCTCCCTTACCCTGGTTTGGTTACTAGTTTTCTTTGCAGCTCCCTTTCTCACTCTTTTTCGAGCAATTTATCGCCTTCATGGCTGATTCCCTTCACGACTACGTACTATCCTTGGAGCATGTTCCTGTATTGGTTTCGGCAATGTTCAAACGTCATGAACTAGAACGGTTATTGCTCATGAAGGCTGAAATCGAAGCGCTTCGAGATCAGAGAATGGCAAACAGAGATGCCAAGCGTGCCATTTTTAGGGAGCGCCACGAGGCATACCAAGCTGTTCAGCAAACCAAATCATCGGATCGCGTGCCCCTAGTGATTCAACGAGTGTTGGATGAGGCTGTTACTGCTCGTGACGCGGCCGATCAATTATCAGCAGATTCTTTGATAATGATGGCTACTATAAATCGCGCCGTTTATGATTGCCATCTCTAGGTTTCTGACCAGGCGGGTCTGCCACTTCTCGGGCATATTATGACCTTAGCAGCCGAGTCTTCGCTTGTGTCTCATTCCTACGAGGATGAGCTAGCGTGTTTGTTGGTTCTAAAGGAGGAAGTGGGCCTGTTATGGACGCTTAGGTTGATTCGCCAGGATAAGGCGCACAAAGAATACAATGAACATGAGGATACCCTCTCGTTCGCTCGCGGGGATAATGCCAAGGGTAAGATCATTCAGAGCATTCAAACGTTGGTGAATGAAGCTGACCAAGATCTTCGTTTGGCTACTGCGCAGTGTGATGATGACCATTTGATGGTAGAGGCTTTGGATGCAGACATTGCTCGCTGTCGAGCATTAATAACTGATTGAATTGTGTGTCTTTCTCTTTACTTTAATGTCTTGTCTGTGGCTCCATTGTTCTCCTTTTGTGTGTGTTTTGGCTAAAATGAATGAAATTTTTTGCTTTCTCATTGAGAGATTTTTTTTTTGTCGCCAACTGGGATGGGTTAGTAGTAGTGTCTGCCTTCCTCCCGCCCCTTTTTATTATATTGGAAGTGGTGTGATGGGCTGGCATTGGTGGGGCGCGCCCAATCCCCTTTTTGTTTTTTTATCAGGAATGGTGGGTTGGTTGAGCGCTTATAGAACTTGCCTATTCTCTCTTTCTTTTTATCAGAAGGATGTGGTGGGATAGGTGGGCGTTTATGGAACGCGCCTACTCCCCCTTTTCTTTTTTATCGGAGTGATGTGTTGGGATGGGTGGGTGTTTATAGAACGCGCTTACTCCCCCTTTCTTTTTATCAGAAGGATGGGGTGGGATGGGTGGGCGTTTATGGAACGCGCCTACTCCCCCCTTTCTTTTTATCAGAAGGATGTGGTGGGATGGGTGGTCGTTTATAGAACGCGCCTATTCCCCCTTTCTTTTTATCAGGAGGATGTGGTGGGATGGGTGGGCGTTTATGGAACGCGCCTACTCCCCCTTTTCTTTTTATCAGAAGGATGTGGCGGGATGGGTGGGCGTTTATGGAACGCGCCTACTCCCCCTTTTCTTTTTATCAGAAGTATGTGGCGGGATGGGTGGGCATTTATGGAACGCGCCTACTCTCCCTTTTCTTTTTATCAGAAGGATGTGGCGGGATGGGTGGGCGTTTATGGAACGCGCCTACCCCCCCTTGTTATCAGAAGGATGTGGTGGGATATGTGGGCGTTTATGGAACGAGCCTACTCCCCCTTTCTTTTTATCAGAAGGATGTGGTGGGATGGGTGGGCGTTTATGGAACGCGCCTACTCCCCCTTTTCTTTTTATCATAAGGATGTGGTGGGATGGGTGGGCATTTATGGAATGTGCCTACTCCCCCTTGTTATCATAAGGATGTGGTGGGATAGGTGGGCGTTTATAAAACGCGCATACTCCCCCCTTCTTTTGCAAATTGATAATCTTATTGGGCGCTTTGGGTATCCTCGTTACCTTTTGTGGATCAGCCTATTGAGCGCTCTTAGCGTTCCCATATCTTTTGTAAGTTTGTCAGTTAACCGGGAGCCCTTGGCGTTCCCTTAGCTTTCGGTAAACTTATCAGTTTATTAGGTGCCTATGACATTCCCATGGCTCTTTATAGATTTGTTGGCCTAGCGGGCGCCTTTGGCATTCTCGTAGCCTTTTGTGAATTTTTTAGCCTATTAGGTGCCTTTGGCATGCCCATGGCCTTTTGTAAATTTGTTAGCCGACCGGGTGCCTTTGGCATTCCCGTAGCCTTTTGTGAATTCGTCACCCTATTGGACGCCTTTGGCATTCCCACGGCCTTTTGTAGATTTGTCAGCTAACCGGGCGCCTTTGGCATTCCCGTAGCCTTTTATAAATTTGTCAGCCTATTGAGTGCCTTTGGCATGCCCATGGCCTTTTTTAAATTTGTCAGCCGACCGGGTGCCTTTGGAAATCCCGTAGCTTTTATTGAATTTGTCAGCCTATTGGGCGCCTTTGGCGTTCCCACGACCTTTTGTAGATTTGTCGGCCTAGCGGGCGCCTTTGGCATTCTCGTAGCCTTTTGTGAATTTTTCAGCCTATTAGGTGCCTTTGGCATGCCCATGGCCTTTTGTAAATTTGTCAGCCGACCGGGTGCCTTTGGTATTCCCGTAGCCTTTTGTGAATTCGTCACCCTATTGGACGCCTTTGGCGTTCCCACGGCCTTTTGTAGATTTGTCAGCTAACCGGGCGCCTTTGGCATTCCCGTGTCCTTTTGCAAATTTGCACACTGTTGATAACTTACTTTTTATTACTCAAAACAGGGGGGGGGGATTCTCATACATTGACCGATATATGCGTGGAACTTTTTCAACCATTTTCCATTGATGGGCGTTTTGACTTTTGTTCCATTCATTCGTCTGAGTTTGTAGTATCCACTGTCTGCCACTTTTCTTATTTTGAACGGGCGTTCCCAGTTTTCGGAAAATTTTCCGGCGCTGGCATTCCTCCGTACACGAGGGGAAATTTTTAAAACCAACTCGTCTACTTTGAAGGTTCTCTCTTTCACGCTTTGGTTGTAATAGTTTGTTGTGCGCTTTCTGTAAGCTTCTGCGAATCATTCTGCTCGTGCTCTATTTTATTCTATCGTGTCTAGGTGGGCAAAACGACTTACTTCGTCTGGTGTGGTGTGGCTAGCCATTGCCACCCTTGCTGACGGAATCGCTATTTCAGCTGGCAATATCGCATCTTCCCCATAGACCAGTGAATAGGGCGATGCTCCTATGGAGCTGCGTTTCGAGATTCTATATGCCCACAATGCTAGTGGTAGTTGTTCGTGCCACTCTCGGTGATGATCATGCACTATTCTGCTTAAAATTCGGATGAGTGTCTTATTCGTTGCCTCTGCCTGCCCATTCCCCTGGGGGTAGTAGGGGGTCGATGTGTGCATCCTTGTGTTGTATTGGCGAAGAAGATCTATTACATCCTTGTTGGAGAATGATTTAGCATTGTCCGCTCTAATGATCATAGGCGCGCCAAACCTGTAGATGATATGTTCCTTGATGAACGCGGCCACAGTTGCTCCGGCATTGTCTTTGAGGGGTATTGCCTCGACCCACTTTGATGCATATTCGGTAGCTGTTATTATGTATTTGTGGCGCTTTGAAGACATTGGGTTGATGGGCCCTATAATGTCCAGCCCCCATCTATGGAATGGCCATGGTGCTACTATGCTATGCAATTGAGTGTGTGGCGCCCGAATCAAGGTTCCATGCGTCTGGCAACTTAGGCATTTTCGGACGTGCTCCGCGGTATCACTCTCAGTGGTTGGCCAATAGAATCCGCCTTCGTAGAGTTGCAGAAACAGCTTTCGCATTCCTTGGTGTTCAGCGTCATGAAGCCGGGTCATTACTTCTTGATCAGATAAGCACCGTAGCGCATCGTTACTATAGCTTCTGCAGTAGAGGACACCCTCATGTATGAAGAAACACGCTCCCTTCTTTTGGATCTTGAGGGATGCCTGTCTTTCGTTGGGTAGCCTCCCATGTTGGATGAAATCCATGTAAGGTTGCCTCCAATCTGCCCCTTCGACCGTACAGACTTCCGCGGGATGTGGTGGAGCTTGGCAGTCCGAACAACCATCTTGGCAGGCTGTTGCTTGCGCCGACATGCTTGGCCAGTATATTCCCAACCTCTGAAGTCTTCTGTATTGATGAACGGCGCCGGTTTGTCCGCATGTCTCTGCATGTAGCCTTTGGAGTATGCTTTCCGCTGCTCTTCTTTTTACACACCTCGCGAGGGATCCTCCGGCACCTCGGTAGTACAAGGCTCCTTGAATTATCACGAATTGTTTCAGGGCTTGGGTGGGCATTACTCGGTCTTCATCCATTCGAGTTAGGTCTTCAATATATACTCGCCTCCAATCATCTGCTTCCTCAAAGGCAAAGTTTTCTTTCCAGGTGCTGGGTAGCTCCTTTCTTCACACCGTGACTGTACCCTCTGCTTCGCCGTTTAGTTGCATCTTGCTTGCTAGTGTTGCCAGAGCATCTGCGCATCGATTTCCGCTTCTGCCCATATGATCTAGTATTGATCCCGTTTGGTTTATCATATCTTGATCCTCCGCTCAATAAGGCGCTAGGTGCGGCTCCTTAACGTGGAAATCGCCATTCACCTGAATTGTTACTAGTTTTGAATCCCCTTTTACTTTTATTCTCCCTAGATTGAGCTCTTTTGCCAGTCTGAGTCCCAGGATTAGCGCTTCATATTCTGTAACGTTATTACTACACGGGAAATCCAATTTGAACGAATACGAGAGTAAGTCGCCTTTTGGAGCTTAAAACACTACTCCCGCCTGATGTGTTTTAATTTTGTTGTAGAAATAGTGGTGGTAATAGGATTCGTTGCTCGAACTTGTGAAGGATAACTTTAGCCTTAAATTCAAAACTAAAATAGAAAAATCACTAATAATTATAGCAAACACTGACAAAGTTGATATCAATATTAAAAGAACACTGAGGCTGAGATTCCACTATTTTCCAAGTTCAAAGTGATTAAATCCAATATTTATATTTATTCAATTTTTGCGTTTAATTTGATTCTAAACTATTGCAACATGTAGATTTTCAAAATAACAAGTGTAAATCCGAAGTATAGAGCATCAAAAACCTATGGCTAAGCATGCACTATCAAAAGAAATAACAATTGCTTAACAAAAATCATTCAAACATTTATAAATCAAGGCAAATAATAATAAAAATAATTGAAATAAAATAAATAAAATAGAATATACCACTTTTTGTTGGAAAAATAGCTTCCTCTATCGCCTCAGCAATGGGGTTTAGCTCCTCATATTAATCATGATCTCAAAATACATGTTTATGGCTCAAAAATTGATTAAAAGGAAGAAAAGGGTAAACTGTAGTCGCTGAAAGTCTAATACAGAAGACTGAATTGTTGCTGAAAGGCTTCGGTGACTGCAGACAGGAGCGACCGTAACTGGT
>JAJJMB010005149.1:1481942-1508718 GCA_023531105.1 Papaver atlanticum
TTTAATCAATCGTCATGAAATGGTACTTGTGTTAGTTACATTAAGATCCTAATTTGCTATATCTGCCGGGTAGAACGAATCATTATTCGTTTCTATTTGAGTTATAATTTGATCACATACATACTTGAATACATTAGGTGAAACCTCAAAGTCTTGGTAGATACTACAATCATTTCTTTCTTTCTTTTACAATTATCGTTTGTTGCATTTCACAACTCAATTACAATTCAACTTTATATTATTGCTTTGCTAAACAATTCTTTTGAAACACCAACAGTCTCTGTGGTTCGAACTCAGACTATATTACAACTCTTTATTTTTGATACTCTGAAAAGAGTGATCATGAAGTTGATTAGTTTTAAGTATTGGCCATCAGCATGTTACTGGTGTTGGAAGTGGTCTTTATAATGATGCAGTGGCCTCGCTGGTGCAAAGGACTACACAGCCAGAGCCCAAGACAGTACACGATCACAATGGTCCAACCTCTGCATTATGTATTTTATGCTAAACATCTTAGGACTCGGTACTTGAATGTGTTCTTAATAATGATGCAGTCACAACAAAACTGCAGTTGGTGCATTACAACCAACTACGCAAAAATGACTATTTAATGTAGGTTGTATAATACCTTCTGGCTTTCTCTTCTGATTATAAAAGAAAAACATTCACAGTACAAAAGTCTACATCGTAAATAACTTGTATAACTGCAGTCAATGGACGCAGTCCAGCAAACCAAAAACAAAACTCTGAGATTTGACAACAATTTGATATTACAAATGCATACAAGAAACCCAGGAAAAGGGAAGAAAGAAAGAAAAGGAAGAAAGAAAAGAACAGCCAAAGACCACGGTGATCCCCATTTGCTTCTCTTTGTATAATCTTAATTAATTTTTGTTTTTTTAACTGTGGGAATTTTCTGTCAGAAAATTCAGAGGACTTTCTTTTTCTATACCCTCGTAGTCATGATTATGAACTTTGATCTACTAGAAGAGGTTGAGTCACACCTGCATATATTGAGAATTAAGGTTAGCAAAATATAGCACTAGAAATAGAGACACCCTTAACTTCCAATTAATGGTATTTTCCTAAACGAGTTTTTTTTTTTTTTTGTACGACTGTCATTCTAGTGAAAGTAGAGTTATGAGTTGGATTCAGATGTTTACTCTGTAGCAATTTGTGAGGAGGGTGAGAAAGGAAGTTGGATCCTCATAAAAACCCAATAGCTCTCCCTCTAAGAAGTCATATCTACCGTTAAAAATCATATGCAAAAATAATATATAATCAAAAGTAACAGTGTCAAATGCTTAACTCTAGGGCCTAAGACATCAACCTCCTCAAAAGATAACTATCACTTGGGTCAAAGGGGTGAGGGTTGGTGATTGTTAGTCCGCACGTACGCGGATATACAAGATGGGACGTTGTTCCTACATACAATTACTTAACTCTTTCTGCTTTCTACTTGAAATGAAAATAAGAAAGTAATAAGAGAGGTATTGCAGATTTACGTGATACCTGAGACATCGGTTGGAGCGTTCTGTTTGGATTTTCGCTCAGATTTTCGTTCGCAAAATTCATCGAAAACAAGGCGTGACAAAAGAAGACCGGCAATAAGAGCCCCGACACAAAGCATGAAGAAAACTTCATCCCAACCCTTGGTAGAAATAAATCCAGTAAGAAGGGGGCCCAAAGCTGCACCAACTGATCCAGTACCATCAATGATTGCAGTCACTGTTGCCAGTGCTCTGGAGTTCCCTTTCAAAGATTTGTGTGTGCCAAGATCCGCAGAAACTGCAGTTGTAATTAGTGCATAGGGCCCGTTCACAAACAGCCCCGCGAGCATCATCAGTAAGATGTTCCAAGTCTTGGAAATACCCCCATATATACGATAGAGGACCAACACAGGAATTGCACCATACATGAAACTTGCTGCCGTAATGGCACGCGCATCAAGTTTGTCGGATATGTACCCAGCAAGGATCCCACCAACAATTCCCCCCACGTCGAACAGAGTAGAAAGGTTTCCAGCTGACTTTACAGATACATATTCTCCACCAATTTCTGCAAGCAATAACAAAAAAAAAAAAAAAAAAAAAAAAAAGAGAGAGAAGGTTTGTGAGAATTGAAGAATAGTCGGAGACGAGCTAGAGTCAGGCCAGGTAATAGAACGAATCAATGAAGAGAGATACGAAATTTAATCCAAGAGACACCAAATTAATAAATCTGAAACAATAATGATATGATTTCCAATCGAGGAGAAGGCAAACTGTAATAAAAGGACTACTTCAACTGTACTAGCTGTTTAAAAACGGGTTATTTTATAAGTCTTTTGATGGCTATGTCATGGCCAATGAAATAATTGAGCAACATATATGCAGCAAATTGGAATTCTTGCCAAGGATAAAAAAACAAAAGAAAGAAACAGTTGATACTTTACTCATTTTGGGAAAGTTGCAAAGCCAAAATAAACTAACATTCTACATGATCTTTTACCAGCATGTTAGCTACATCGACTTTTCGGAGACTTAAGATTAAAAGATTCAGTACGAACCTCAACTTATTAGAGCAAGTACTAATTTTTATAGTATACGAGTTGATAAAGAAGTGCAGCATCAATTAGTAAGAGAAATTTCATTATAACAGAAGCGAGATACAAAAAAGAAAGAAATGAGGATCATACCAGTCTGGCTTAGATAAAATGGCAACCAATACAGAAATGTATATGCCACAAGCTTTGCAAAGAAGAGGCACAGGGCAAACGGTATAACTCCGGGTATCCGAAAAGCTTCCAAAATGCCAACAGCAGCACCCCTCTCCCTTGTGCCATGTTCTGGCTTCCTTTCTGCTTCTACATCATTTCCTTTTAAAATTTGAGCTTGCCCATCTTTAGATAGTACCTCTGCTTCACTGGAGACCATTCCATTCGTACAAGCAAACCCAACATCTTCAGGATAAGCAGCCAAGAACAAGTAAACCATGACTCCACCCAAAAATATACAGGCCCCGGGAAGAATGAAAGACCAACCCCATCCATGCTGTAGAACGGACGCAGCAAGAAGGGACCCAGCAATATTACCAACAGATGTATGAGCATTCCAAATACCCATTATCAAACCTCTTTTTCTTTTCCCGAACCAATTGCCGATAACAGCAACTACAGAAGGCCAGCCAGTGGCTTGAAACAATCCAGCAATCATTTGCATAACAAGATAAAACCAAAACACGTGTATATTCCAAAAGTAACCCATCCCGAAAAGTCCAACAAATATTCCACTCCCAATCATCCCAGTTGTCAAAAACAACCGAAGGTCAAGTGTGTCTCCAAGATGCCCTGCCACGTACATTCCTGCAGAATAAAATGCGAGGAATGCAACATCGATTTCTCCCAACTTAGCTGTGCCATCTTTTCCATTGAAAGGAACCCATCCCTTTCCAGGAGAAGCGGTGAGATTACCAACCATCATAGTCTCCTTGATAAAAACTTCCCCGACTGGCCAGGGATGAGTTAAACCACGGTGAACAGGTTCTGGATCCAATATACTCTTAACAATGCTTGTAGGTTTTCTAGAAGCATGGTAGCAAGCGTATGCTATGAATGTTAGTAAAAGAACTACGTATCTGTAAGTAGTTAGACTCCATTCTTTGCCTCTTAAGCTTCTTATTAGATGAATTCCGGGTGGAATTCTTTGTCGCACCATCGGCATACTGTTACAATAACCCTGCAATCGAATAAGTAGAATTCAGTGCCTAAAAGTAACTGTGGTTGAACAATTATGTTCTATTCTCATTGGATATGAAACGCCTTCATTTCCTTAACTATTCTCACTCAAAACATATACTATACCACTGTTCAATTGGATGAAGTTCAATTCAACTAGAAATGGATAAATGTGCGAATCCGAAATCAGAATGAGAATGTTATCTAACTATTCTTTGATTAAAAATGAAAGATGGTTGATTTAATAGCTTATTATAAGAAACACCAAAATTTATTATAAGAAAATCCAACGACATATGAAACCTTACTTAAACTGATTAAGAAGAAAAATAATTATATGTCGACTCTAAGCTTAATCTTATGCAAAAAACAAGGATTTCTGTAATTAAATTACAAAAGCACTCCTCAAACCTAAATTCAAGAAAGAAAGGGAAAAAAACAAACTAAATTCACAAAAATTAAAAATACTAGAATTTAAGAAAATGAACCCGTAAATAAATCAAATGATAGTAAGAATAAAGAATCAAAATGAGAAGAAATACATACCTTAAAAATCAAACAAATTGAAGGAAAACAAGATTAATATTGCAACCCAAACACATGGTTTTGACGTGATGAACACATCCGTCTTATTTTTTATCTTCGGGTTCTTTTTTCAGAAATTAATCGAGGTTGATGAACCAGAAGCTGAATTTTTTTCTTTTGCAAATGAAAAAGATTGATTATGATTACGAGGGAAGAAGAAGAAGTAACGAAATACTCGGAATAACAATATTTGATTGGATAAATGAAGAACGTGAACGTAATTTTCAAAATTTCACCCTCTTCCGTAGGATTTTTACACACAATTTCTCTTTCTCTCTCTCTCTCTAGATTATCAGGAACTACTAATAAGGTGGAACTGTACGGTAACCTCGAAACTGTTTTTGTAGCCAGAAGAAAGAGTGAAATGGGTTTCGTTTTTAAACATCGGTATCATCATGCCACGTAGACATTAGTGATGACGTATCATTGGAACCGGTCCACATCAGAACCAAAAAAGAATCGATGTCAAGATCCTCAAGAAAGTGCGAAGAAAATACTCGAGAAAATAAGGACGACAACAACCACCATAGATGAAATGATATATGCCTCCCTGTCTCATACGACGCCTTTACAAAATATCAAAGGCTGAAGCATTCAATTTCTATTGTGGGCTCTGGAAAAAGAGTTTATGTTTATTCATGATCATGCCAAGGGTTTATGTTTGATTTCGTCACTTCAAATGTACATGTATTTCTTTTGGTTCTACACATTTAAATGTCTTTGATAAGAACCAGAACTAAGTTTTAATGATTATGTTATGTTGCAATTAAATTAGTTTGATTTATGTTTAGGAATCGTACAAATGAGCTTACTTTATTTAGATGGCTCAGCAAATCATTATTGGCTGGTAGTGAGTCATCATAATGGAATTGTGGAATCAGCTGTGTTTGATTGACATGTTGGTTTGGTCTTGTACGCCTCCCTCAGAATATGCGTTTGGATATTCTTAAGCTCTGAATGACCCAAAAAACAATAAGAAAAAAAGATAGCTCTCTAGAGGTCGATCTAGTCTGGTCTGGTGACCCTGGTCAGGTCTGGAGCTACAAGACAATTAAAACCGCAGGGAACCCTAGACAAAAACATAGACTGCCTCCCTAGTTCTGATTCAACACCGTTGGACCTCATTAGTCCTCTTTGGTTGGCAAGGCCAACTTCCGAGCACCTAAACCTTGTTGTATCTCAGATGAATGATTTAGATGCAGTCATTTACCTTGCCCTGGCAAAGGAATGAAGGAGTGTTCTTTTTACTAATCGACGAATGAATAAAGGAGTTCAAAATTTACCCAGTTGTATACTCTTATCATGTCATGGAGATTCCCCATGCCATCTCCGAGTGTGGTCCAAAATTTGTCATGCGTAGGGATGAGATAGCAATTTTTCTAATGCGGTTTTAAAGTGAAATTATTGGTTAACTTAATAACATGTTAGAATAATCATATACTTCTGATCAATTAGTTAGGTTTATGGGAATATGGGATTCAGTCGCTTTAGCCGGAAGAGTAACCCAAGAGGCAAATAATTGACAACATGACAATGCCGTATACGTAAGCTTATCTTCCAACAATCAAGCCTAAGTTGTCTAATTAAAAGCCATAGATTAAGTTGACAACGAGATAGCTACAACTACTGTTGATGACCGACGGTTCTAAAACGAGAAGATTCGACGCCATGCCTAACTTAAAAGAACACCTATACTTGCATGGCTGCTAACAGAGGTATCAATTTGTTTGGGGGAATCCTCATGCCAAAACAAACTCGATCATACCAGCTGCAACATTTAAGTTTTGGACATGATCGGTAATCAATAGTGATTTTTTTGAATTTTTTATTACACCATTTGTCATGAAGTTCATCTGTTTCCATGCCAATTGTTTAGAATCAGCACAAGGTATTCTTCATTTTACCATGCCGACTTAGGAAAGAAAACTAAAGAAATTTTTTCATAGATTTATTTTTGAGTTTTAAAAAAATAAAATATCAGAAAAAATAATTTACCATTATAAAGACATATTAGCCATTACAAAAAAAATATATGAATAAGGATTCTTCAAGATGTCTTTATTTTGTTGTATTTAATATCCCTCGCTGAATTTTTATATCTCTCAATTGTAGGTTCAAAACAATTATACTACGACGCTTGAAATGTCATGATGTTAATTCTTAATTTACTCACTCGTGTTATGTTAACGCAATTAAATTTTTTCATCGTAACAAAATAAGTGGTATGTTATGTTTTGTTTCGCTAAGATTTTTAACAAATCTCGTGATATTCTATTCATAGAAAATTAACAATTCCTTAATATGTTATTTTAGAATTTTTGAAGCTTATTAACATGGCTGTAAAAGGATAAAATCTCTCACAATTTCATATATTACGAGGCTACGTGCAAATAAAGGTGATCCGTATGTACAAGAGTTGTGGTGTAGTTTCAGATATAAAGGTGATTCATATGTGGGTGTGGTGTGGTGTGGTGTGGTGCTGGGCCTGGCTATGCGCCTGAGACCAAAATCTTGCACCAAAATTTTGAAAGGTATACAGTGTGTTGTTGTGCCGGCATATTTGTGACAGTTAAAATTACAAAACAAACAACGGACATCACTAAACAGCACGATAATTTTACGCATTGCGACGTGCCAAATTAATTGCCACATTGACATATCATGGAGGCGCAAGCTATGCTAGCAGCTCTGGACTTGTCCCTATTATACTACACTAAAATGCAAATTGAGCATACCTGTGACAGAGCCATAAGGCTTTGCAAGGAAAACAAATTTCAATCTCTCTGTTATTAATTAAAAGATATGATCCAAACTTCTGATGGATTAAGCAAAAACACACTTCCCATTTTGTTGTAAGGGTGCAAACTAGGTGATGTAATTCCTAATTACATCAAAAACACACTTCCCATTGGCCAATAACACCGATCCAAATGCCCCCTCGCTAACTGCTTGATAACCTCCTAGTTTTTTGGTTTTCATAATATAATTCCTAATTAAATTACTCTTATTTTTACCCACCAAAAAAAAAAAAAAAATTACTTTTATACATGCCGCATATTTAAAAATATATATTTGCCGCCAATCCCAAATGAAATACATATACATGAACACTAGTAGAAAAAAACGAGTAAATACCTTCTTTAATGCGAGGGCAATGTAGAAATCACCTTCTGCAAATTGCCGGGGATGGCATGTGAAGTTTAATTGGAGAATAAAAAGACTACAGTACCAAACACCAAAATTAAGCAGATGGAATACTCGGAATTGACTAGCCTATTTATTGATGCAAAAAACAACACTACGTATAACGAATCCATAGTGCTACGCGTTGAAGGAGAGCAATAACTAAGGTGGTGCGTTCCCTGTATGACGAAATAAGAGGCAAAAGCCACCCTTACTTACGCACTTACTAAAGTGGATTTTCCTCAAAAGTGTTTATTATTCTTAACACTTTAATGTAATGATTAACAGATCAAATACTATACTCGCTGACGAAACCATATTTAGAGCCCAAGAAGGAAAAGGATAGGATCTTTATTACGAATATGCTATTGAACAAAGATATGCTAATTCCTCAAACGAATATGCTTGTGAACTGTTGATGATCGAACAGTGTCTTACAAACTAGTTTGATTTAGTTTACGAATGTCACGTCGACAAGAGAGGCTTGTAGTTGGGGACATGATAACAAGAGTAAATGACTGGGGGTCTGGGGGGGGTCACGCATTTAATGAAAAAAATATTAAATTTTTCTTTTTCCCTTTTTTATTTTTCAAAAAAAAAAATTAAAATTAAATCAAATTAACGGCAAACTAATACGACGTCCAAAAAATTACAATGGTCCAAAGAATCACTATTGCCTCTGTGGATACCATTTAAACCAAACAAGATTTGTGCATGTGCTACACACAGAGAGTTTTTCTTTTTTGATTCGGTGTGTGGATGCATTTTGGATTTGGTTATTCCTTTTATTTTAAAATGTGTTTTATGTATTAAATTGGAAAAAAGAGTCATAATATATTAGGTATTCGACTTCCAAAGTGAGTTTGGATTTCCATAAAATTCTAAACACGGTAAGTTAAGTTTGTTTTTTTTTAAGTTAATATTTTTTAAGCAAAATTTTGTATGGAAAAATTTTCAGTGGTTTGATGGAAGTAATGTCCATATTAAACGGTGTTACTAACATACAGTTAAGTATTTAGTGTAAACACAGAGTAAGAAAATTAATTAGATTAAACCTCTCACAGAAGTGTTGTCCACCTTCCTTTTTGTTGACGGCGTAACAGACAATTAAATACTTGATGTAAACAAAGTGTAACCCAATTTTTTATATCCCAACCAATAGAGTTATGCCAAGTGTCCTCACCATATCTTCTACATTAGAAAATGCATATTTCGGCCAATAGGAAGCGAGGGTTTCATCACCGTTCAACGTGAGAGCTTATTTTGTCAAGGTCTTTAAGGGGGAAGATTGGTCTATGAACTGTGCATGGGGAGGGGAGTACAAGGAGTAATAAACCGCGCCCCTAGTGGATTTTAGTTGTGTTGGTCAGAATAATTTGCTAATATAGTATGAGGATCTATGAGAAGAGTTGAATCCAGAACAATAGTTCAATGGGGGCTTTTTTTCCCGTAAAAGAGGTAACCTCTAGTGCCGATACGGGTTCAAAAACATTGCAAGAGTTACCGTAAATCAGATTACAGACATCATAGTTATGGTGACTCCACAAATTTAAGCCTAAAGTGATGCAGTCATTTGTTTATATCACTTTTTTTCATAAAAGAGGAAAAGCCTCGTAATTCAATAATTAGTTACAGGATTTTTCAACATCATTACACTATCAACAAATCCAAAATATTTCCACTAATTCTTGATTATCCATCCTAATTTTATAGGCTTAAAAACCATTTCAGATTTCCTGTAGAACCAAATCGGATCATAAGGGCTAACTAGTTTTGAAACAAAAATAGTTTGTTTGACTGCATAGAGACTGGTTGGATCAAATCCCACCCTGTCATTTCAAGAACATGTAAGTCCAACTTACATGAACTAAGGTTTTCATAATCACGGTATCATACACCTAAATATAAATAATAAAGTTTTAAGAAAGAACAGCTTAGGTAACAAAGGTTTCTTCAATCTAATTTTTATGTCTAATATGATATGTTTCTAAAATGATCCCAGGCCTGTAGTTTCAGAATCTTTATCTTAATTCTATATCTTTAATATTTCAGAAGGTGAGCAAGCCTGGATAAAAAAATTATACGTCATGAAATATTGAACACATACTTAGCTTGAATGTGAAATGACGATGGTATCGTGTACACTACAATCTTTTCATATCAACCTACTACAGACACACTTATGTAATCTTACAATAATAATTGTCAAAAGATTGCTTCAATAAGATATTAGTTTGGTATACAGTACATGTCCGAAACCGAACCAACTATGGGACCGTATACCAAGTGGATTAACGTACATGTGTATTTACTTTAATTATAAAGATAAACAATATAACGCGGAATATACAACACACAAGATTTGTTAATAAGGAGAAATGTTTGGCAGAAAAACCTCAATACCTAATCCAGTTTTGGATACTCTCATAATTAAGCCGCTATACAAATTGACTACCGTAAATTTGTATAGTTGAGACCAAGTAAACTACTCTTAGTTACTTACTTAGTCCTTTCAATATCCCTACGCCTACAACCAATGTGCTCTATGCACATGAATCTTAAGATAGAGTTCATTATCTCAAGTCGATTCACCTGCTATGAATACTTATGCTCTCAACTTCTTTGGATCGTAACCCGAAACAGTATAAGGACTAACCTTTTCCACTAACCACCAAACTGTATACTTCCATACCCCGGCAATGGCCAAACCAAGACAAAGATTATAAGATAATTTATCTCAGTAAAGGATCTTTCGTTTATTCAATTTAAACTCCTTTGGTCAAAGATCAAACCAAGACAAATATTACAAGATAATCTATCTCAGTGAACAAACTTTATCCAAGCAACTCTACAAGGAGAAGCAACTACACAACATGCATGATGTTTATCAAAACAAACTTCTTGTTTGGATCCTAGAAAATTAAGAATACATGAGTAAAGTATCACAAAGATTAGAATATCAAAAAGAAAAAGTTTTCGTCTTCAATCTCCAAAGTATCACCTGCACAAACAACTTAATTCCTAACTTGTTAGAGCATAGCTCGGTTGAACTCACCAAGCGTTGGTATGTCAAGTTTGGTTGTCATATTTTAGTATCAAAACTCATCTAGAGTCGCTTGATTAAATACTAGAGTCAACTTCGTTTAGGTTAGACTAGAAACTCTAGGAATGTTGAGACATACAAGTATTACTCCGAAGACCTGAAGAATGGGAAGAAGTGAAGACTACAACGACGACATCATCCTTCCACTTGAGGTTAGTAATATTGACTTGAACTTGTTTCCATTCCTAACGTATCTTTCAAGTCGTGCTGTATTGAAAACATAACATGCGAAGCTTGTATATAAATAATACTCTAGTGGATAGACATGATCATAATAGTATGGTCATAGTATTAAGGAATTATATTACGAAGTATAACGCTTATCTTTTGAACTTCGTAGATATGACATCAACATAATATTGTATACAATTTTATGATTATGTGAGTGGGTTTATGGTAAAGATTTCATCCTAAGAAACAACGTGTTACATTTATTTAAAGGAAGTAGGTTCGTGAACTTGTTTCATGAATTGAAAGGTAAATTAATAGGTATATTGGTCCGGCTATTCATTGCATATTCTTTGGATGACCAATATGTGTGAGTTGGTAGAAACGATCTTAACTCAGGTTATGTATCTTGGTATAACCGATCACAATACCTAGACTTATGATTTGGTATGACCGGTTCTGGTAATTGGTGTAACCGATCCTAAGTAATCACCATGAGATGGTATGATCGATCCTTGTAATTGGTGTGACCGATTCTGGTAATTAGTGTGACCGATCATAAGAGGTTGTGTAACCGATCCTTGTAATTGGTATGGACGATCACAAGTAGGTACCATGTTTAGGTAGAACCGACCCATGTGATTGGTATAACCGATCTGAACCCATGTATGTGACTTGGTAGGACCGATCACAACTAACTATTGTAACTTGGTATGACCGATCACATAGTAGTTTTGGTATTTTGGTAGAACCAATTCTAAACTTGTTTGGAAGTATGGTAGAACCGATTCCAAGAAGCAAATCCGTTTTTCGATAAATTACATATTTTCTTCATGAACTTGTGTAGTTTCGGAATTAGGATTTGTTGTGTAAAGATGTCAATATACTTTGAACATGAGCATTAACTCTTATCATTTATTGTTCAAAGATATTCCTTGGTACTCAAGGTGATCCTGTACCGAAATAAATTGAGAATCTCTTAATTAAGGTTTTTGGTTTTATATGCTTAAATTACCATCAATTAATGCATAGCTCTAGAGAATAAAAACTAGTAATCTGCATTTACTAATTGAAGATTTTCTATGAGAGATTTCGGAAAATATTGGACTACATTTATTGGAATTAGGAAAACCAAATTTGGGCATTCATTGCATATCTTAAGAATAATTTCGTTTTTGGAATTTCCTTGGTGCCCAAACAACCTTGGTCTATAAATACCTAAGTTTGCATTTCTAGCAAACTATCCTAAGAGCCAGGCAAACTTCATTTCTTGTTGTTTATGGTGGAGCCGTCTAATCGGAGAGGAAAGTATCCATTTTAGGTGAAATCTCTTATGACCGCTCGTTTAAAGACTTTTGTGGGATCAAGAAGCTCTACGAGTACCGTTGGTGGGAAACTAGATAATTGCAGTGTTATTAGTTTTCGATTATTGATTTGATTGACTAACGGTTGTTTATTCTTGAGAATCTTTTCTTCTGATATAAGATTCACTCAAACTAGATCAAAGTATCGACGGGATCTTTAAAACTGTTGCTAGTGAAAAAGCGGGGGTCTAACAACCACACCCGATATTTCGTTTAGGCAATCTGTATAGACAAACTCCAATATAATTCCTAGAGAATCAACTAGACAGTCAGACTCAATCAATGGAATTATATCCAAGAGTTGTATCTCTGTTTCTCAATGTAATCAGGAAATCAAACAGATAGAATCTGTGAGCCTGATTATTATGAGAAACAATTTGAACGGTACCGAAGACCAATGTTCAAGTGTCAATCAATTTATATCAACAACCAAAGGTTGGATTATCTAATTGATTGAACTACGCACAACCTGCGATATTTCAATTATATAAACAAATATAATGCGGAAAAGAAATAACACACACCATAAATTTTGCTAACGAGGAAACCGCAGATGCAGAAAAACCCCGGGAACTATTCCATATCTGAACACCACACTGTATTAAGCCGCTACAGACACTAGCCTACTGCAAGTTAACTTCGGACTGGAATGTAGTTGAGCCCTAACCAATCTCACACTGATCAAGGTACAGTCGCGTTCCTAACGCCTCTGAATCCCAGCAGGACTCTACGCACTTGATTCCCTTAGATGATCTCACCCACAACAAAAAGTTGCTACGACCCAAAGTCGAAGACTTGATAAACAAATCTGTCTCACACAGAAAAGTCTATTGAATAGATAAATCTGTCTCCCACAGAAATACCTATGAGTTTTGTTCCGTCTTTTGATAAATCAAGGTGAACATGAACCAATTGATACACCGGACTTATATTCCCGAAGAACAGCCTAGTAATATCAATGGGTTTTTAATAAAATGCCCATGTGGGGAAATGCATTTTATAAAATGTCCACGTTTTTTTCATAATATATTTAATGCCCATGAATTGACCTTTTCCATCCCGTTTTTTTTTAAAAGACGGCTAACAGCGTTTAATGCATAGCTAGCAGTTATCCTACCATGTAAAAAGACACCAAAACCCTCCAAATCATCTGACTATGACCGAGTTAAATTTGGGTTAACTCATCAACCGAGTTAAGCGGGGCTAACTCACTGCTCTTTTTTAGGTGCAAATGTTACTGTCCAAATTTAACTCATTGCATAAATAACAAAACGAAATAGTGAGATAAAAAGAGGCGGAGCTACTTTACATATCACAGAAGATATCGTTGATGCAAACTTACACCTCAATACAAATACACCTGGTACCCAAAAATATTTCAGCAAAAAGAAGATCAAACATACCACACACAGAGCCTAACCACACGGACATGACAAAAGTCCAATTCAGCAAAAAGTAAGAATCAAAGGAATGTAAAGTTGCTGGAAGAAAAAAAAAAGTTAAATCATCTTAATACGTGTAAAGTAATTGAGATCTTGTGGTTGTTTTTCTTAGTATAACCACGACTTGATATGCCTCCTATTTCGATTCAATTAATCTGTCATCAGTTCATCTAACTAATTAATCATTTAATTAATTTATCTTTATACATGTATATACAGAAGCAGAGAAGAAAAGAGAGCCACGAAACCCATGACAATACCTGGCAAATGTGATGTACAGAAAGATATTGAAGAAGAATTTCTTTGGAGACTTTCTTCAAACAGTTATTGAGCGCGATCTGGTGTTGGTAGAGACGGGTTTCTCTTTCTTCATCTAGCCCTTGTTGATCTCCTTCACTGCAATTAATCGCACATTCAAGACAATCCCACCATTCAACATCAGATTAGAGTGACAAACCACAGCAATTTGTTTCCTCCACTTTAAGCCGCAGTAACATTTCTACCATCCAATCACTACGTACCATTCACTACCACCGTTGATACTTGCACAACAACTTAAACAGACCCATCTAAATATCATTCACATTCACAAAAGAAAACATGCTTCCCTCTTCTCGCGTTCATCACCTATAACAATGGCAGCAGCTCCATTTTCTTGTTTCGCATTCAACCCATTTTGTTTGCTGTCTAAAATAGTACAATTACCCAATTTTATATTAACATCCATCAGTAGCAACAATGGTTCTTGTTAATTTCTCCGCTCCATGAGCTATGAACATCATTTCTTCCTTGTCTCATAAATTCAGATAACATATCGGCTTTTAATTGAACGTTCTTTTGATTCCTCTTCCATCTTGGTTATATTACATCACGGCTCTCTTTTGTTTTAGGAAAAAATATATTAAGCCTGAAAGGGGAAGTAGGTCAATTGAAGTTAAAAATAGACCAAAGTCAAACAAAGCCGACTGATCCGGTGGGTCCTGACGAAATTCTTAACAGCACGGGCATTTTATATAAGGAAAATTAGGCTAAGGCCCGACCCATGGGTTACCCATAATATCAAATCCTTAATTAAAAGAAGTTTAAATCTAGACCCGAAATATTAAAAGACATTGATACCCTTATGCATATTGTCAAGCCCAAAGTTAAATAAAATTTAAATTTATGACCAAAATTATTAAAATATAGTGTGATGATGTTGTAACCACCTCCGACCACCATCGCCACCAGCCACCTACGACCACCACCGTCAAACCACCTCCGACCACCATCACCATCATACCACCTGCGACCACCACCACCAGCCACCACCGCCAACCACCTTCGCCGCCCACCGCCACTGACAACCTCCGCCGCCACCCACCACCGCCACTACCGCCGACCACCACCAACATATGGATGTGTATGCAGAAGTTACACATTCATATTACATGTGTAATGCAAAGTTACACTTGTATATAGATGTGTGCTCAGTATTACACATGTGTACGCAGAAGTTACACATGCGTATGACATGTGTAATTAAAAGTTACACATGCATATGGATGTGTACTCATTAGTTATATGCATGTGTAATGATGAGTTACACATGCATATGCCATGTGTAGTCCACAATTACACATGCCATAACAGTTGCACATCAAAAGAAACATACAAAAGTTACATGTATTAGTCTTAATATTTATTTACAATAATTTCTCCATCTATCAATTATAGTAATCAGTTGTTATTGATAACTATACACGAGTTAAAACACTTGATATGCAAAAAAAAATATCCTAGAAATGAGCCACCACATCCTATAATAGTTCCCATCCATTCTTGCCTTCCTCGGTACCAAAATGCTTGCATATCTGCAACATTCGTACAACAAGAGCTCCAAAAGTGATACATACACTAAGAAAAGGTAACTGAGTATGAAAAAGATTGATAAAGTTAATTTGGCTAAGTGTGTCATGTAATCATAATAAACGTGCCACAAAACTGATGTATTTATAGCAAAATAACACACACAAAAAATGAAGTTACCTGGCGCTCAGCAATTTCCCCTCTAACCAGTGATATTAACTCCAAAAAGAGCTATGATCGAATCAATATTATATTCAATATGAAACAAGATTTTATCATACAGTCACATGCAAAATAACAAAAGCTCAGAAGCCAAACGTAAAAGTATTTCATGGAAGAACCCACTTCCTACATGGGATCTTCTTACATGTTAGCTGCTCATCACCGCATTTAACAAACAATAAAATACATATCGAAATGAAATAACTGCAACAGAGCCTACAAATCACTTTACAAAGGACATTTAAAACAATTAAAAGCTCAGAAGCCAAGCTCAGCAACATGCTCTTTAATACTAATACATTCATTGTTTAAAACAAATTGGAATTCAAGTACTCAACATGACATTCACAGATAACTAAATTGAATTTGAAACCTCTCGCAAACTAAGCCAAAATCATACCAATAGACCACATTCTAAATGGAAGCCAATTACAATAACAGAAACCTCACAGAAGCCATCGATGAAATGAAACAAGTCAAACAAACAATAAAATAACAGGATTCAAACTTCTTATGGCTATCATCCAAAACCACAAATCAAACTGCATTGGTTTTACATGAACAACATTCTTGGTTCAGTTTAAATATGTCAATATATCTCATGATATCAATTTCCAAAGCTAGTCTATCAGTCAAGTCCAGTGAATTGCTTGTATAAGTTTCAGACGAAATAAACCAAAGGTACTGGCATTTAAAAGTCGAAAAACAAACCTTGGTTCTTGTACTTCTGATACTATTGAGTAAGCTCTGTGTAGTTTGAGGTAACTAGTCAATCCACTACAAAAAACAATTCAAAAACAAATAAAGCAATCAAAATTATTGCCAGCACGATTCAATATTTTCCATCATACATTGACCATAAATGAACCAAGAATCATATAGAGGCATATCATCATGTAAGCTTACACCAGCTGACTTGTGTAACTGAGAGTTACACATGCATATAACATGTGTAATTAGGAGATACACATGCATCTGACTTGTGTAACTTCCAGTTACACATGCATATGACTAGTATAACCAGGAGTTACACATGCATATGGCTAGTAGTGATGGATGAATGGATAAATTCAATCAAATATGAGATGATAATCATATTTGCAAAGTAATTAATCAAATGCACAAAGGCTGAAAACGGGCATACCTAACTTCGCCAGTGAAAGCACCTTCTTTCTTCACCCAGCAAGCAGCCACTTGAATCTCAGGATACAATGAACTTTTAACCGAGGTAAGGAACACAAATGGAGGACTGACCACAACCTTTGTACAAAAAACATTCCCAACTACATTTAAATATTTCTAATCCATATAAATATCGAATGTAATAGCATATTCACAACATTATCAATACATCCACTCACCAACAACATCTATGGATGCAATTTCAACACCATTAGTGTGTCAACAATCTTCTTCACTTGGTCCTCAGTTCCATTCTGAAATTCCATAATTACTCAATTATGAATTCCACCTCCTACTCCTCATTTCAACATTTCAGCGGCAACTCCGATTCCAGGGAGACCATCCTACAAAAAAACCACAAAAATAAGCAGTCAACTTTATTGAGTTATTGGCAACCTGAAGAGTAACAAAAAACAATAAGATTTTATGAGATTAAAAAGAACAATACACACAACAATGTATAACTAGTTTTTCATGCACTTGCCTAATGTAAATAGGAGTTACACATGTATATGACTAGTGTAACTGGGAGTTACAGATGCATCTGAATAGTGTAACTGAGAGTTACACATGCAATTCGGATGTGTAGACGCAAGTTATACATGCAATTTGGATATGTAGACAAAAGTTACACATGTTGTGCATAATCATCAAAATGAAAAACTCAATCACATTGAAATATTTATCAAAATTTGAATAAAAGAACAGTAAACTCAAATCATAAAGTTTATACAATTTTAATATGATACATTCAAACCACATAGTTTAAACAATTGAAGTGAACCTTAACAACTCATTCTGAAAAGCTAAAACATGAAAATTCGAATGTAGTGTTAGCTACAAATCCATTGCATCTATAATTTCATATTTTCATTGTTCAAAAGGAATTATGACATGCATAATCACTCAAATGATACATACAGTACATAAATACTGGTAATCATAACCCCTGTATTCTCATGAGAATCTGTTTTTCCTTTTAAAACAATTTTCAATTAATGATTCACATCTAGTAAAAAGACTGATATCTGTCTCATTTACATCTATCTATGAGGTTTGCTTCATCAAGCTTGTGAGAAATTTTATTATAAGTAGAACCGTGTTCAATCAATTTATCTTCCAAAGCATTATTAACAACAACAACAACAATAATCTAAATGTATACCTAGATTTAAAACTTGTTGAGTCAAGAAAGAACGGGAGAAATCTTACTGATTTTCAGATCTTTCTCGTACCAAATCTTCGGATGAATTACCATTATAAGATGATTCTTCATTAGTTGTTGTCAAAGCGGAAATGAATGACAGAGAATTCATTTATGCTGTTGTTGAGGATCTTCTTAATTCCATTGTTGAACCTGCACAAAAAGTAAATAATTAAGGTTAAAACTACGTTGCAGATCATCAATTGATTCAAAAAAATAAATAAGGTTCTTCTTCTTGTCAGATCTGAACAGAATCAATCAAAATAAAAATCAAAAACCTAATCGAACTAAGAAAAGTAAGAATGATGAAGCTGATGTAGATTCGAATCAACTGAAACCTAGATTCAAATCGATTCAAATTCTTCAAAAAAAACAATTGAACCAACGAAAACCTAACCTGATACAGCTTAGAACCAACTAAAACCTATATTCAAATGAAATCGATTGAATGATTGATTCATATTTGTAGATTAACTGATGATCAGCTGCAAAATCTATTGAATCGATTCGTATTCTTCTTATCCGATCTGAATTCGCTGGAGCCAAGAGAGAAAGAGAATAGAGAAATGAAAATATCTTCTGATATTTCTCTTGTATATATACAAAAGGGTAGTGCTGTCATTATTAAAATTCGTAATAATTAATTATGGGCCAGATCTGAAGAAAATTTGATTTTTTTGGCCTAGTAATATCATTTTCCTAAAGTATGGAGTTGACAATGAATGATCCATTTAGTGGGGCTTCCATATGTTGAATCCATATAGAAGAGGGGTTATAGTATTTTTCACTTTTATATATAATGAAAAAATGGGGGTATTTTTTTAAATGCATTTTTCCACATGGGAAGTTTTTTAAAATTCCCTAATATCAATCACCTCACAATAATCTTAATTGTATAGTAGCGAAACAAGATATTGTGGAATCACAAACGATGAGACGAAGATGTAGAACAAAGTAAGACCATAACACGCAACTACAGAGAAAATAGTTGGGTCTGGCTTCACAATCCCAATGAAGTCTTTAAGTCGACCTATAATGGTTTTAGGAAAAACCTAGGTTAAAGGAGAATCGACTCTAGTCGCAACTAGTATCACACAGGAGGTGTGGGGATTAGGTTTCCCAGTTGCTAGAGTTTTCCCTTATATAGTCTTCAAATAAGGGTTTGCAATCAATGTTACCTTGGTAACAAAGAATTCAGTATTCACCGTTAGATGAAAACCTGATTAGACTCAAGCTAATATCTTTCAACCGTTAGATCAAACTTAGCTTGTTAGAAAAGTGACTTCATTTAGATATGGGTAACCGTACCTAAACGTGTACACCTTGTTGGCTCAACAATAGTTAACTGAAGTTAGCCATATGAACACTTTCATATCAACCTTGTTCATCTTAACACAACTAGTTAAAATGACTCAAATGAAACTAGTTATAGAGTTGTTCAATTTTTTATATTCTCATAGAAGTATACAAGACACAATTGAAGCAAAATCGATTTTGATTCACTCGAATCAATTCATGAACATTACAGCCACGGTTTGCAAAATATTGCATTACTTATTATATAAATGTATTTGTTCATGATCAAACCGATTTTAGAACTTAACCCACTCAAGTATGCAAACGGGTACGCATACCTAAGTAGCAGGACTAGGTCTGGGTTCGCCAGTATGCGAACGGGTACGCATACTGTCATGCACCACCAAACTCAATTGAATTCCCGAACTTGAACTTACGCTGGTACGCATACGGGTATGCATACTAAGTTCCCGGACTTCAACTAACAAACCAGTACGCATACGGGTATGCATACTATGGTTCCCGGACTTGGAATAACTTGCAACAGTTAGCATACAAGTACGCATACTGTGTTATATCCAATTAATGGTTAAATGTTCTAAACTCCCATTTCAATCATTGAAACATTCTTAGACGACAATAGCTGTCTCACACAAACTATTAGCTTCAAAGCAATTTTCAAGTGATCAAATGATCAATAGGAAACATTCCGAGTCTACACCAAATGAATGTCTCACACAAATCATATAAGATGTTACCAGGCAATTTTCACATGATCATATTTTGACTTTCGTCAAGAATATAAGTTGAACTTGGTTAAAGCGAAAGTTTGCCAATACATATTTCGAGAAATATGTAAGCGAGTAAAACTCAGCTAGAAATATCAAATGTGTATAATCGAAGTCTATATAGCTATACGACTTTTGTCTCAAATAGGAGATAGAGTAGAAATAGACTTTTGAGTGATAGATGAGTTCAAGTCTCCAAATACATTTTGTTGATGAAGTTCCACAAGCTCCCCTTAGTAATTCTTCGTCTTCAATCGATGAACGCCGTGAAGTCTAAAGCTCAACTACACATTCTATCCTATTCCGAGACTTAGCTATACGTAGACTATAAATCAAGACTTATAGTTTTGACAACTAAACTTGACAAACAAGCTTGAGATAGCAACGCTTGTGAGTTCGCCCGAGCAGTGCTCTAACAATCTCCCCCTTTGTCAATTTTAGTGACAAATCTCAATACATAAGGATTACAAAATAGATAAACTCTGTAGCTTCTCATCCAAATGCTTGATTTCCTTGGTTCTTCAACATTACTCTAAATCTTCGTCACTTCCAAGTACTCCAGTGATTCTGAACATATTCAACTCAGCATCATAGTTGTTGAAGATCTGTAGCTATAACAATATATAAAAACAAGATGTTTTCGTATTGTTATACAGTGTCATAGTATTATTACACAGCATCAAAGTCCAATTGCATCACAACTTTGACAACAATACTATGGTGATATGTTTCACTCCCTCTTAGTTAATACTTCATCTCACAATGAAAACCCTCCCCCCTTACATAATGATCCGTAAACCATATGTATTTGTAGTGTGAACTACACAATAATTCTCCCCCCTTTTGGCAATATAAATTGGCAAAGGTACGAAAACTAGCGGGATCATAATGAAATTCTCATGGAGATACTTCATGACTAAAAGAGAACATATCAACTTTGTTTCAATGATTTCACATAGTCGAAACTTAGTGTATTCATCAAGGAGTTTATAAAGATACAAGATAACTCCTACAATATTCCACAGCCGCACTCCCCACAAAGATTTGGCAAATAAACACAAGTTCAATTAAGAACTCTCCCCCATAAAATGTCATTCCCTAAAGAACAACAAGAGCGACCTTACTTTTACAAAAAAAAAAAGGATTTCTTTGGACATTAACAAATTACACGAAACATGAATTTGTATCCAGAAAACTCAATTAAATTAACCACAAGAGAACCCATGATTAATTTAATCAGAAATGCTCAACATAAGAGAACTTACGGAGCCGCACATTACTTTCACATAGAAGTGGATCAGGGAAAGATCAATACTGTGGAATATACACTTATTCATTCTATTTTCATCAATATTTGCATAATGATACCATAGACTTAATCTTTGTTATCAAAATTTTATTATATTTTCCATCAATATTTGCATACAGACATATAATAGACTTAACTTTTGACATATATGGGACAATCATAGTTCACTGACGTAAACACACATATCCCATAAAATTATTTTTGCAATGTATAAAACCAATAAAGATTAATACTGCAAAATCATCTTCCAAATAAACTTTAGAATTTAAATAAATAAATCTAAAAACATTGCAAGATGAAAATCATTGGCAATAGCTATGTGTACTCACAATAATTGTTATTCCAATCCCTAGTTATCCTTCTTAAAACACAAGAATAAATTCTCATAAGAAGTTTCCTAGACATTATCTAAGAAAGTAACAACAAATCATTTCACTTACTTTGAAGATTCTTCTCATATTCCCTATAATCATCAAGCTCGTCTTCGATTAGATCAATCCTGGATTCCAGATTATCCATCTTGTCCACAAGTCTTTTGGTTGAAGATTCGAGTTCACTATTCAAAGCACGTACTTGTTCTAGGACAAGATTCATAGTCAATGAGAGTTTTTCAAAATGAGAGACAGTAGGATTCTCATCAGAAGAGAAATCATGTTTGTCTTGACATATCTCGTTATCGGAGAAACCAAAACGAACTTTCTTAGAGGGAAAAAGAACAGTCCAGACATCATCTTCTTTACTGGAAAGACTTGATGATGACATGGTAGAGAAAATGAAATGCTTGCTTAGAGGAAGAAATCTTCCAATCTTATAAAGAAGAAGATATAAAACAAATTCCTAAAAAACCCTTTGATAAAAACCCTAACAGAATTTTGGATATCCAAAAAACAAGAAAGGAGCTTTATTAGGAAAACCGTTTAAGTACAGAAACGGTTCTTGACTTTAGACATTACAGTTCTAGAGATAGGAAGAAGAAAAAGAAACAAGACAGAAAATAACAAAAATCTATTCACACCCTTCTTGAAGATTATAGTCCTTGTCCAAGGGAAAAACAAGAACAATCTCATAACCTATTACAGATTGTAATTTCTCTCATCCAATAAAGGATCGGGTGGATTCTTATGAGAAGAGGACGATTTTGTTATTCCTTGTTCCTGAAATCTTTTTATAAGGATACGATCACGAGTGGGCGTCTTCCTTTCTTGCAATGTACTGAAAACCCTATTTATCGATTTTCATAAACTATGAATGGTTCTGACAATCTCTTTCGAAAGTGATGTAGTTTTCTTATGAGATTTTTTTTAATCCTTCTGATAACATGAATTATTAAAAGGAGATTTTTCAAGAACCTTTATGCGCACCATCTCTTGGTGATCCTGGTTTTTATAAAGGAGACACAATTGATTTGTTGTGCCATTGTATTTAATGTCTTCCTCATTACGAGAGAGATTTGAGAGAGACGTGACTTCAGGAGTAATACGCTAATTTAGTTTAGGAGAGTTTATCGAAGTTGATCGATTCTTCTTCTTGAAATCACGATTGCAAGATGTCGCTTTCTCTTGTCTTAATTTTTCAGTTGATTTTCCATATTTTCAATCCTTTTAATCCATGCTTCCTTCTCCAGTTGAAACATAATCTTCATTGAGCACAAATCTTTGGTTAAAAGATCAAAAAAAAATCTGGGGAAGGTAGATTGTTTATCATGGAACAATCATAGTTGTTTGAGGGACAAGAGTGGCAATAAGCAAAGTAAGTGAGAGAACATTCACGGGATTCTTCCTCAGGACAGTAGTCAAGAGTTGTCATCCATGCTTTGGTTAACTCACTAACCTCCTTATTAGAATGACCGGAGCACATGGAACAAGTTCCATTATCATAGTTTTTGTGAACTTTTCTATTCTTTTCATTGCTTGAAGACAAATTCTTTTGAGACTTTATTTTTCTCTGTCTTAGAGTTTTCTTTAACTATTGTACAAACAGTGAAAGAGTTGAATTAAAGCAATTCTCATCCTATGTATCAATCAATTCGGGACAACGAGACTTTACTTCAGATGAAGAAACAGGATTACAAGACATGCGAAGTTTTTCTCTTCTACTCAGTTCAAGATAAAAAATCTTTAGCTTTCCAGCAAGTGTATTTCTGGAAAGAGTGTTAAGGTTATTTCCTTCAACAATGGCATGTTTCTTAGAATCGTATTTGGCTGGCAACGATCTGAGTATTTTCATCACAATGTCCTTTTCAGAAATAGTCTTACCTAACGCAAAAGATGCATTAACAATTTCAGATACTTTGTGATTAAACTCATCAAATGAATCTTCATCAGCCATACGAAGGTTTTCCCAATCAGAATTTAGGTTTTGAAGCCTAACTTCTTTCTCAGAGGAATTTCCTTCGAATACAGTTTCTAAGATATCCCAGGTTTCTTTAGACTTAGTGCACATAGTCACATGGTGCTGAAGGTCTGGAGTAATGGCATGGATGATATCATTTAATCCATCATAATTTTTCTTTGCAGCAAGAATCTCAGCAGGATCATAAGCACCAGTATCCTTCGGAACAGTTACATCGCCTTCTGCAATAACCGGAGGATCATAGCCATTAACTACACGAACCCATGATTGAAAATCACGCGCTTGAAGAAAGGCACGCATAGCAATTTTCCACCATAAGTTATTTGACCCATCGAAGACTGGCAGTACGTTTATAGAGATAACACTTCTTTCCATAGAGTCAGATCGCTACAAACACATACTTATAAGGTCTAAAACGTGTTTGCCTGCTCTGATACCAATTGAAAAAGCGGGGGTCTAACAACCACACCCGATATTTCATATAGGCAATTTGTATGGACAAACTCCAATATAATTCCAAGAGAATCCACTAGACAGTCAGACTCAATCAATGGAAATATATCCAAGAGTTGTATCTCTGTTTCTCAATGTAATCAGTGATGTGTTTTCAACTTTGTTGTAGTAAAAGGTTCGTAGACTTGTGAAGATTCGAGTTTTTAAATTTAATAAAAATATACAATAATATTACAAATGGTGCAAGAGGTACTGGGACTAAGGATTTAGCCAATCTTCATAACATAAGGTTCACTTATTTATTCTTAACAATTTTAGCTCAAGAAATATAAACATGGACTCTATTTTTGCCAAGGTAAATTCTCAAAACATTGATTGTAAATGTTAAGCATGGGACATCAAATCACCTAAGCTAAGCATGACCCATCTAATCAAATGACAACCAATTAAATCAAATCATTTTTCAATTAATTTTAATGCAAAAGTCATAAAAAGAATAAAAATAAATTTACCCATGTATGAAGTTCGGCCTCCTCCGTCGTCCCAGTATTGGGGTTTAACTCACCATGTCGAAAACACACTCAAAATATGTATTCATGGCTCAAAAAGTGTTTACAAGAAGAGAAAATAATGAAACAGGAAATCTGCAACAGCACAGGTGCGTTACAGACCGACTGTTTCAACTCTCAACTGTTATGATGAAGATAATCGTTACAAATCTGAAGATAAATGTTGCAGAAGAGGAAGAAGAAACTGTTACAATGAAGATAAATGTTGCAAAACAGTTGAAGAAACTGTTACAACGAAGATAAATGTTGCAAACCAGTTGAAGAAACTGTTACAACCAGTTGAAGAAACCGTCGCTGTTTCCCTGTTCTTCACGAGCAGCAGCAACAACAACAGAGTTCTGAAAACTCTTGATTCACGCCTCCTGAGCTCTCCTCTCGACCCCAAACTCTCGACACCCCTTCTATATGACCTGGGTAATCTATTTATACCCGAAAGATGCATCGAATCTCCTTCATAACTTCAAAAAATCTTCTCTTTATTATTTTTATTCTCACGGCAATAATTTCCATTTTTTGATCTTCCACGCGCATGCAGCTGTATTTCTTTCATTCTATACCTTATTCACGCTCCAGGATATCTATTGAGTCTTCCAAACACGTGCAGTACACGTTTAAATTTCTCACAACTCTTGCAAGCTCATGTTTTTCCTCCAACTCCCTGTTTGGATTAAAACAAGTTATCCAGCCAAATTTGATCGATAAAATCACCCATACTAGCTTTCTATAGTCATATCATGTCTACCCACTAAGTTTTAGGGATTGAATCTCATTAAATCACGTCCAAACATCCGATTGAAATTCTGCCAGTGAAAGGGAATATTTTCCCGCCAAAAATATTTTTTTGAATTTGAGAAGAACATGTCTTCCCCCTAATCCTGCACGGGTGTCCCTTTAGCACTTGTCTTATGGGGTGCAAATAGTAATTTTTGGGCGTAGATAGTAATTTTTCCGGGGTTCCTCCGACACATTTTTGGGGTGCTTCCGGTGTATTTCTGGGGTGCCTTTAGTACTCTATCCTGGGGTGTAAAACACCACTTTTCGAGCCAATTTCGCCGCAAGAGCTTATTTCTCTAAAAATACCTACAAAGACATAAAATAACAAAATAAATACATAATCGAACACTAAAAATATATACAATTGAGACATATTAGACACAATAATGCGTCTATCAAATACCCCCAAACTTATTATTTGCTAGTCCCGAGCAAATTCAATCTACAAAATAAAATCCTAACTCACTGTCGCAGGCATCGTCGATTGCACTTAGCATGTGCAACAAGCCTTTAAACCCCTAGGTGGCCCTAGTGGCCGAGTTATAGTCTCGGGAGGGTTTACCAGAGGTGTACCCACAAAACCTTTACTCCAGACCCTAGCTATCTACGCAGAACCTTGGAATGCACTAAAGAACCTCCTTGGTTGGCATACTTATTGATTACGGGAGGAAGTACCCTGATGCGAAATTCCAATTGCTGTATACGAGTTTGCACTCAAGCATACTAAAATTTATATATAAGTGACAGAGCTCTACTCAGATAGTTTCACTATGGACATAAATATCCGGAGTCAACAAATCACATGGATAGATTAAGAGATGGATATAGAAAAACATAGATGGTTTTGATGTTGACTAGGTGAACGGTGTTTCTTATATCTGTCTGAAGGCCTCTGCTAAGATGAACATATCGTAATGGACTGAGATACTGGTCTGACTAATATCAACACAACTGGCATATACAAGGGGACCAGTGGTCAATAATCCTAATTCTAGATCAACTCGTCTGGCATATACAAGGGAACCAGCGGTCGATTTATTGAACACACATTATTTATTTATTTAGAACTAACAACATGATTAGATCTTGTGGATCCAAGCGCATGCTTCTTGTCAGCAGATTACATGGTAATTCCCGTGGATCCTGCATTCCACGCTTGTTTAGGCGACGGAGACAGGGAGAACACACACATATTGCTATCCAAGTGTTAAAATTTATT
>JAJJMB010005149.1:1523718-1557545 GCA_023531105.1 Papaver atlanticum
CATAAAAATCGATCAACAATCCAACCCTAAATCCGTCTGTGAAAAGAAAATTTTCCCGCCAGTTTTCTGTTTTTGAAAATGTGAAGAAATGTGACCTCCCCCTATCCAGTCCCGGTCTGTGCTTAGCAGCTGCTTGGAAATGGGTTACCCCTTATCCAAAATGAGAGTCTGAATAACAAATGTCCTCCCAGGTACCTTTAACAACTTTTCGAGCCAATTTTGCCGCAAAAGCCTATTCCTCCAAAAACACCTACAAAGGGATAAAATACCAAAATTAGTACAGAAATGGGTACTAACAGTATACACAAAAGAGATGAAAATAGACACATAAATGCGTCTATCACTCCCCTTAGTAATTCTTCGTCTTCAATCGATGAACGTCGTGAAGTGTAAAGCTCAACTACACATTCCATCCCAATCCGAGACGTAGCTATAAGTAGACTAGAAATCAACACTTACAGTTTTGACAACTCAACTTGACAAACAAGCTTGAGATAGCAACGCTTGCGAGTTCGACCGAGCAGTGCTCTAACAGTTAGATCTAAAGACATCTTGTGATAATCCATTATTAAAAAAACTTTTTTCTGTGTGTGATTGATCACAAGAAGATTCATGTGTTGTTGTGCAGGTATTTGAAGGCAATAGAATATTTAAAGACGAAGATGAATTTTTATTAGTTTTCGTATCTTGTGGATTTAGTGCATAAACCTTGATCGGCTGGGATCCAACTAAAATCAGTTTATCTTTGATTTGATTTATTAGTTGCGTGAGATCGCCATCACTTATAGTTTCTCGTTGATATCTATGTCGTTGGATTGCAAATCTAAACTTTACTATTTCGGTAGTTATTGGATAGATTGATCTAACCAGACAAAGGAGTTTATTAGATTAAACATAAGAGCCTTTGTCAACAACTCAACAATATCTTCTAGCAAGATTGATTAGATTGGTTACCAAACAGATTATTCCTTTGATGCTTTGAGTATGATCCAAATGACTTGCTCTTCATGTGCGTGACTCTAGAAGTCAAAGGCGCAGGGATACTGAGGGAACTAAATAGCTAGGGGTAGTCTGCTTGGTCTCAACTATACGAAGTTGGTATTTGATTTTGTATAGCGGCTTAATTTTGAGAGTATTCAAAACTAGACTAGGTTCCGGGGTTTTTCTGCATTTGCGGTTTCCTCGTTAACAAAATCTTGCTGTGTCTTTTACTTTGTTTTCCACGTTATATTCTTATTATAATTAAGTAAAATACACAAGTATGTTAACTTCGTAATACTTGATATTGATCCTACAAAGTTTCGGTTATTTCTGAACCTATTATCAAGTACACACTTTGTTATCATGTCGTCTCGATCTTGTATCCATAGTCAGTCACACAAGTGATCTTGTTGTTGTATTATCTCGATCTCGTATTCATAGACGATCACACGAAGTGTGAACCGAATTGTTGTATTGTCTCGACTCTGTCCATAGACGATCACATTCGGAAGAGGACTTATATAAACGATTGTGGTGTATTTGGGTACCCTTGTCTATTCATAAATGATCAATCACATACATAACGAAGTCTGTTAACGTACGTTAATAACCACTACTTCTATCTACAAATATTGAATTACTAGATCTGTAATAGTCAATCCTAAAACAAACTTGAGTGGCATTATATCAGAAGAAAAGGACCATGAAAAAATCAAGTCTAATCTATCAAGGATAATTATACCTTTAATCAATCAAATCAATAATTAAAAATTAAATTAACAATACGGTTTAGTTTGCCACTAATAGTACTGCTAATTTTTTTTTGATCCCAACTAAGACTTTAAATGAAGGTAGCGTAAGAGATTTCACCTAATTAGATTACTTTCCTCTATCAACGACGTGGATTCCCACACAACGGTTAGGTAGTGTGTCAAGGGATAAATTTTTAAGAATATGAAAAAGTGGGGGTCTAACAACCACACCCAATATTTCGTTTAGGCAATCTGTATGGATAAACTCCAATATAATTCCAAGAAAATCAACTAGACAGTCAGACTCAATCAATGGAAATATATCCAAGAGTTGTATCTCTGTTTCTCAATGTAATCAACAAATCAAACAGATAGAATCTGTGAGCCTGATTATTATGAGAAACAACTTGAACGGTACCAAAGACCAATGTTCAAGTGTCAATCAATTTATATCAACAACCAAAGGTTGGATAATCTAATTGATTGAACTACGCACAACCTGTGATATTTTAATTATATAAACAAATATAATGCGGAAAAGAAATAACACAAACACCATAAATTTTGTTAACGAGGAAACCGCAAATGCAGAAAAACCCCGGGACCTAGTCCATATTTGAACACCACACTGTATTAAGCCGCTACAGACACTAACCTACTCCAAGTTAACTTCGAAATGGAATGTAGTTGAGCCATAACCAATCTCACGCTGATTAAGGTACAGTCGCATTCCTTACGCCTCTGAATCCCAGCAGGACTCTACGCACTTGATTCCCTTAGCTGATCTCACCTATAACTAAGAGTTGCTACGATCCAAAGTCGAAGACTTGATAAACCAATCTGTCTAACATAGAAAAGTCTATTGAATAGATAAATCTGTCTCCTACGGAAATACCTATGAGTTTTGTTCCGTCTTTTGATAATTCAAGGTGAACAGGAACCAATTGATACACCGGACTTATATTCCAGAAGAACATCCTAGTAATATCAATCACCTCACAATAATACGAAACAAGATATTGTGGGATCACAAATAATGAGACGAAGATGTTTGTGACTACTTTTTATCTTGCCTATCGAAGATTAAATCTCGAGCAAATCTAAGAGAAGATAGTACTCAATACGATAAAATAAAGCAAGATCAGAACACGCAACTACAGAGAAAATAGTTGGGTCTGGCTTCACAATCCCAATGAAGTCTTTAAGTCGTTAACCTATAATGGTTTTAGAAAAACCTAGGTTAAAGAAGAATCGACTCTAGTCGCAACTAGTATCACACAGGAGGTGTGGGGATCAGGTTTCCCAGTTGCTAGAGTTCTCTCTTATATAGTCTTCAAATCAAGGTTTGCAATCAATGTTACCTTAGTAACAAAGCATTCAATATTCACCGTTAGATGAAAAACTAATTAGACTCGAGCTAATATCTTTCAACTGTTAGATCAAACTTAGCTTGTTACACACAAATGAAAAGTGACTTCATTTAAATATGAGTAACTGTACCTAAATGTGTACACCTTGTTGGCTCAACAATAGTTAACCGAAGTTATCCATATGAACACTTTCATATCAACCTTGTTCATCTTAACACAACTAGTTCAAATGACTCAAATGAAACTAGTTATAGAGTTGTTCAATTGTTTATATTCTCATAGAAGTACACAAGACACAATTGATGCAAAATCGATTTTGATTCACTCGAATCAATTCATGAAAATTATAGCCACGGTTTGCAAAAGATTGCATTCCGTAATTTATAAATGTATTAGTTCATGAACAAACTAATTTTAGAACATAACCTACTCAAGTATGCAAACGGTTACGCATACCTAAGTGGCCGGACTTGGTCTGGGTTCGCCAGTACGCATACTGTCGTACACCACCAAACTCAGTTGAATTCCCGGACTTGAACTTACGTTGGTACGCATACGGGTATGCATACTAAGTTCCCAGACTTTCAACTAACCAACCGGTACGCATACTGGTATGCATACTATTGTTCCCGGACTTGGAATAACTTGCAACAGTTAGCATACAAGTACGCATACTGTGTTATATCCAATCATGGTTAATTGTTTTAAACTCCCATTTCAATTATTGAAACATTCTTAGAAGACGACAATAGCTGTCTCACACAAACTATTAGCTTCAAAGCAATTATCAAGTGATCGATAGATCAATACGAAACATTCCGAGTCTACATCAAATGACTGTCTCACACAAATCATGTAAGATGTTACCAGACGATTTTCACATGATCATCTTTTGACTTTCGTCAAGAATATAAGATTAACCTTGTTAAAGCGAAAGCTTACCAATACATATTTCGAGAAATATGTAAGCGAGTTAAACTCAGCTCGAAATATCAAATGTGTATAATCGAAGTCTATATAGCTATACGACTTTTGTCTCAAATAGGAGATAGAGTAGAAATAGACTTCTGAGTGATAGATGAGTTCAAGTCTCCACATACATTTTGTTGATGAAGTTCCACAAGATCCCCTTAGTAGTTATTCGTCTTCAATCGATGAACGCCGTGAAGTCTAAAGCTCAACTACACTTTCTATCCAAATCCGAGACTTAGCTATAAGTAGACTAGATATCAATACTTATAGTTTTGGCAACTAAACTTGACAAACAAGCTTGAGATAGAAACGCTTGCGAGTTCGACCGAGCAGTGCTCTAACAGAATATAAGCTCCACTATTTATAGTGTTATGACCAAGGCTTGAGTCGAAGATAAGGTATTTTCATTTTCGAAATTCCTAAAGATATTCAAAGAATATTATTTCATAAATTATATAAAATACCAATGTATTCCAACTCACAAACCGAAATCACTCTTGGTTGATAACTAATATTAGCTATCATGCTACATATACTTTACAAATATAACAACTAGAGATATGCAAAACTCTAGAATACGGTAAGCATACAAATCCGATATCTATAAAAGATATAAAATATTTTGGTTTCGAGATCTCGCCTTGAGTAACAAAGGGAAATACTTAAGCATCAAATCACTATGTCGACATATGTGAACATTCCAAGTTCATTCCATGTACATCTCGATGTCAGTAAAAATCCGAAGATCACCAAAAAATTTGAAAATGTAAATACGGATTAAACTTCAAACAGGTTCGGTCGGGGATCGGTCCTACACCTGGGATCGGTTCTACATGAGGGATCGTCGCTTATCAGGGATCGATCCTGAATTCTCTTTTGACTACGAAACAGAATTCCGCAAGTCTATATCCTTAGATTATGTTTATGATATTTATTCATATATGATCCCAAGGGTTGAATTCATTCAGGAAATTCAAACACTAAATAATCACAAGTTACCATATAATGTTATGTCGATTCACGAAGTCCATTGAGAAAATATACTTCGGAACTCCATATACTCAAGTTGTGATAAACAACTGGTATATGTTTCCTTGATACTTCGATCATAGTATAATGATCAAGTCACTTATACTAGAGACAAGTAAACAAACTTTACTTCGTATATTAACTAGAGACAAGTAAACAAACTTTACTTCGTATATTATGTTTTCAAAAAATACTGAAAGGAAAGAAAAAAAGATAAAAATAAAATAAGTCAAGTATGTTGCTAGTAACCTAGGATGATATGTTCATTGATCCCGATACATCTTCAGGTTCTTTTTGAGTAACAAGAGCGAGTCTCAACATTTTTATGTTCCTAGTATAACCTAACAAAGTTGACTCTAGTAATCAAACCAAGCAGCTTCGAGTTTTGGAACAAAAATATGACAACCAAACTTCACATACTAACACTGAGTAATGCTAACATAATGTACTTTTTGAAAAAGGAGGGGTACCAAGTACACCACCAATTTTTTCGTTTGGAAACCTGTATGGAAAAAACCTAGTACAATTGCAAATAGACTAACTCAATGATCCTTGAAAATATAGAGTTTATATCTCTATTTCTTCACAATTAGTGGTTATATCTTTATCTATTTAATATGTATATAGAGTCTAGACAAAAGAGTCCATCAACCTGATTTTTTAGAAGAGTACTTGGATGATCTCAAAAATCAATATCCAAGATCAATTTAGTCGTATCCAAATAATTGAATGAATTCTGCCAAATATGAAACTTGTTATCTATCTTTCAAGATACGAATTCTACAAAATCGAGTCTCGTAATCGATCACAATTAATATGGGCTTATCTACTAAAATTGATTACGTACTACTTGTGTTATTCCTATTATAAATATAAATAATATAATGTGGAAAAAGAAAACATACAAGACACCATAAGTTTTGCTAATGAGGAAAACTACACCCGCAGAAAAGACCCGGGACCTCGTCCAACTTGAACGCCAAATTGTATTAAAGCGCTAAATATATTATCCTATTATCAGACTTCATAATGGAATGTTGTTGAAACCTAATTAAACCTCCAAGCAATTCAGCTGCAGTCGTGCTCCTGTCATCTCTTGAACTTCGCAAGGCTCAATGCAGTTGTTTTTTTATTTAGATTGAATAGATCAAGGCTTGAAAATATATTTGCAATAGCCAAAGCTAGCAAACCTCACAAATCCGAAAAACCTGCACTCAGTTAGAGAACCCTGGATTATTAACCACCTCTCAAGAACACCCTTAAACCGATCAATTAAGAAGAGTTTTAGATATCTACTAGGTATCACCCCGGCGTACAGCCGAGGCTCAACCTTTTTGTGGGTATCTGAGGCTGTAATCGATTAGGATTCTCCTTAATGTTAGGTTAGGGTTATCTATTGTCGGGGTAAATTTGACATGAAAGAAAAAAAGGTTCACCATCTTGATAAAACATGCATGAGTTTAATTCAAAGATCTTTTACTCATGAATTTTATCTTCGATACTTGAGGTCATTAGACCCAAAATCCAAATGAAAACTTTAATAAATAAACCTTAATTTGATTATTTAAATTTTACTTAAATTGATTTGATACCCACATTTAAAAAAAAAAAAATCACCAGTAACCCTTGATTTGTTTAAATCACAGCGGGATATGAACTATAATCGCAACTGTTTAGGTGTCATTATAACTCATCATTTATAGTTCAATTTTTGATAAGTGTTATTGCTCATATACTACTTGTTGTTAGGTAAGCGTATTATTTAATTGATATGTGTTCACTCCTAATTCTTGGAAGTGTATAATTAGTACGTTATTTGAAGTGAGCTAAAGGTATATATAGTACTGGTAGATATGTGCATTACTGTATTTGGCTTTGCTGACACAATGAATTTGAATTTTTCTTTTCTTAATATACATGAGAAACAAGAGATATCTACCATGTTTATAGCAGCCATATTTATATCAACTATCTGACATTGTTCCATCTGGGAACTTTGGATTGCAGTGAACGTGCACAAATATGAACTGATTTCCATAGACTGCATTTGCAAATTTAAATGGCTTCTTCAAATTCCAAGAATTACCCACATTATGAAATGAATCCACGGGTCATGTTTGGTTAGCGAGAAACATAATGTCGTCTTAGTGAAATCAAAAAGCAATGTTTCTCGTTGTACCGTGCCTTGTAACATAATTCAAGTCCTAGTTATTCCTTGGAAGTTTATTTCTAATGTTACACGATCATAGACATAGCCCCTGAATCATCCACATACCCAAGGTAAATTCATACTCGGAAAAAGTTGTTTTCATCCAGAGTTCATACATTCAAGTATCCCTTTAAAAATAAAAGTTTGAATTGAATTATTTAGAGTTAGACAACAATCAGACAATTTAGACAACTTACATAGATAATTGATTAACCAAGAGTAGTTTGACCACCAAACCCAGTATAAATATCACAGTAGCCAAACATAAATTTGCATAATTGAGTTTAGACGGAGGTTTAACAATCAACTGACATGGTTTATGTAATGGAGGTTGATCGACATTTACAATATCCTAACTTATAACAATATCCAAAAATCTTACAAACTCTTCCAATTTGGTGCTGCTAATCTCAAAATCCAACAACAACCCAACATTCAATTACAAACTCTGAAATATTTCGACTTCACCTCCATGTATCACCATATTCAATGGCAGCAACTCCATTCCTTTTTTACTTTCTCGGTTTAAAATTTTCACTCAAATTAGCAGTGGACTGAAGAAGATCAGGAGGTTGCTTCAAAAATTGCTGACATCGGCATTACCAAATCAGCAGTGTCCGAGCCGGTTCAAGGAGCTAACACCAAGGTGTGCAAGAAGTCTACAAAAAAGAAAATCTCCTCAAAATCTCTTACTAGTCCTAGTAAGATTTCAGCAAGTAATCTCATGGAGTTTGGTTGTATAATGGGGTTAAGCTTTCCATCTTCGAAGGAAAATCGCCATGAAATGTTTAGTGGTGTGGCGAAAAATCACAAGGGTTTAAATGTGGAAGAGGTTGATAAAATCCTACTTAAATGTAGCTAAATGTAGCTTGCGCTCTTGTTTTAGTTCGCAAGTAACAATGGTTGATTAGTTTATAAGGTTTGTCAAAAGGCTTTTTTGGCTTTTTGTTTTTCCTTGAATTTTTTTACTTTGGTTGGGGTTGTTTTCCCCTATTTTTTGTGTATTGCCTCGCGCATAGCTTGTGTGCTTCTTAGTTTAATTCCTTTTCATCGATCAAAAAAAAATAAAAATAATAATCACTCAAATCACCAACAAATTTATACCGAAGTTCTTCCTCCACCTAGCAAAAAATAGTTTTATCTCAATTTCGTCACATTAAATTTTGTTGCAGATTAACAATGATCTGAACACCACAAAGACACACGACCGAGTAGAACCAACATAAATTTGTGAAAACTCTGGTCTATTCAATGAAAGGTTTGTTTGATTGCCTTAACCCTCTGTACTTAGATAGTATAACCATGGTTTGCAACGGCAAGGTATATTCAAAATCAGATCAGTAAGATAAGAAGAAGAGTGTGCGATTGAGAAGGAAGGAATAATTAACAGTACTTGACGAGTGAGAAAATGCCAAGATTTTCTACTCATCATCTATAGTCGGTACTCTAAAGGCTTGGCTAGCTGGGCCGAGGCATGATCTCATCCTTCCAGCGTTGAATTAATCCTAGCCGTCTTTTGTCCATTACAGACACCACCTCTCCTTAGAACATTGATGATCTTGAGGAATCACAAAGTCTTAGATGAATAGAACTTTGCGATTTATATCTATCTTGTTCCTAAAAAAGATTACCGTAACCTCGATAACATAATGAACAAGATCAGGATACACGAAGTATCAAGGTAAACATAGTCTGACCTGGCTTCACGAATCCCTATATGGAATCTTTAAGTCGTAGACCTAATTATGTTACTCATAGGAAATATAGGTCAATAGAGGACGACTGATAGACACATTTTTGTGTCTAAGTTATTCTCAATTTTCTGTATTGTTGGTACTCGATTTTGTACTTATTATGGTGTTTTGTGTGTTTGTAGGTATTTTTGGGAAATAAACATTTTTGGAAAAATCGGCTCGAAAAGTTGTTAAAGGCACCCGAAGGACAACTGCTAAATGGACCCCAATTTTGGATAAGGGGCACCTCAATTACTAAGGGGCACCTCATGGATAAGGGGCACCTTCTTTGCTATTTTCACCCTACCTGCTATCAGCACCCCAGGACCGGATAAGGGGCACTCCTTCTTCTTCACGAGAAACAGAAAATTGGCGGGAAATTTCCAGTTAAAATATTTTGTTACAGCGTGATTTCTGGCAGAGAATTTTGAGGCGATTTATTGAGACTCAATACCCGAGTTTGATTGTTACAACCCTGTTTCAATTAAACAGGGATGGTAATGTGTTTTGTTCCGACAAACTTGGGTTGTGTGCGTGGGAATAAAGTGAAACAGAATTAGAGAGACTCACGGGATTTTGTTAGAGTTGTTTTGGAAAGTTGGAGCGTGTCTACAGCATGTTGACTCACCCTTGGACGTGTAACAGAGTGTATTGGAGTGTGTCTGCAGCAATTGAGAAGGCAAGAATGGAAATAAAAATATTCCCGAGAATATTTTTCTTCAATGCCGAGTAATTGAAGATTTGCTGGAGTTATGTAGGAGTATTTTCGGTTCTGGGAGGCTATATAAGGTGTAGAGGAGCAATAGAGCGGATACAAAGAGTTTTGGGAGAAGTTAGAACATCACAGAGCCATAAAAAATCGAGTTTCATAGGAGAATAACTTGTTGCTGGTGAAGAACATACGAAGAACATAAGACCCTTGAAGACTGTTGTTGTTGCTATAGTGTCAGTGACAGTTCATTTTTATCGTTCTCTGTAACAACTGGTTTGTAACAGATATAAGTGTTACAAACCCGGTTTTAATCATTTTCCTCCCATTTCATCATTTGTGAACCATTTTTGAGCATTAATAAATTATTTGAGAGGGTTTTCACCATGATGAGCGGCTAAAATATCCAGTGATCAAGGCAAAGGAGGAAACTATTCACTCATGCTTAATTGGTAATCTCTTTTACAATATCTGTAATTATTTATTTTATTTAATTCACTAGGATCAACATAAAGATAAAATTGGTTTTCTTAATTAGTTGTGAATCAATTCGATGTGTTATGCTTAGAATCAATTCTTTGATAATTCATGCTTAGGGATTACAATTTAATATTTGGACACCTTATGGATTAATAGTGAATTAATGAGAGCTTAATAATAATTTCATAAATATCATTGTGAACCAATCAACTAGAAGGAATAGTGGAATCCGAAGCCTTGGTCTATTTTTAAATCTTCACATCACTTTTTATTTTGAGTTTGAAAATTAAGTCTAGAATCTGCTTTCACAAGCCTTGAACAAATCATCTTACTACAACAATAATTGAAATCACATCAACGACTCTAGCAAAAAACCAGGAAACAGAAGTGCAAGGAATTGAATTTCCAGGTTATTTGAGTCTCTCTTAGAGTTGCACAAGAACCGACCCTCTTACCCGAACCCGCTCGTACCCGATGAACCAGTGGGGTTTTAAACCGAACCCGCCTGTAGCGGTTTAGTAGTTGGTTATGAATATAAAACCCGATATAAATGGGTTGGTAGTTGGTTATGATTCTAAAGCCGCCCGAACCCACCCGAAAAACCCGGTAGATATTGATAGAAACTAATCCATAGAGAATAAAGGGGTAGCTCAAAAATTGGTGCAATGATCTCTTCTTCTCATGGAAGTAATCTTTGACTGCATGCAAATGGATCTCCACTCACTCACTAGCTAGTAGAAACAGTGGCTTGAAGGGTTCAAGAGAAGAAGTAGGTTAGAGAAAAATGGAGTGACAGAGAGGAAATTGAGGGTAGAAGGAGAAGGAAAAGCAGGTGAGGAATTCAATAGATGCTTTTAATGTTGTCTCTCTACTCTCTCATATTGCTGCGTGTATGATAGGGAAGAAACTGAAGAAGGCACGTGCAACTCGTTCTCACTCGCTGCTCTGTTTTTCTAAGTTTAGCTATAAATTTGTGTTTTTTTTTTTTTTTTTTTTTTGTGTTGTCGTTTGTGACTGTGTGATATTTATAGAGAAGAAAAATAGAAGAATCAAAAAGTGGAACATACAAGTCTCCGAAAGACAATAGTGCACCAACCGGTTTAATGCGGGTTTAAACCCGAAACCGATCGGCTCGTAGAGGGCAGGTCAAAAACCCAAACTGATAATTTACGGGCGGGGTTAGTCAAAAAATGTAAACCTGATGCACTAGCGGGTTGGCAGTTGGTATTAGATGAAACCCGAACCGCTCGGCTCATGTGCATCACTAGTCTCTCTATTTATAGATTTTCAAAAATGAGGGTTTCTTAGTGAAATGACGAGGGTACCAAGTACACCATAATTTTTTTGATATCAACCTATATGACCGATACTGTAAAACCTCATAATTCTCTTAATACGACTTTCGCGCCTTAAACCCATCCATATTATTTTATTTAGATTTTAATTAATACTTAATTTGTAAACAAAAAAAATATATTTATGATTGCCAATTTTTTTTTATAAACTTTAATTACGTAATGGTTATGCAGTGTGACGTGTATATATTTTCGCTAGAATTGGTGCATCTATCAATTATTATTAATAACATATGTCTTGGGTGCATATAACTAATAATATGGTGTATTTATCTAAGTAATTTCTCTTATCAAAACTTGAGTGGTGGTTAAAAGTAAGCTAGGGTTTTTATTAACAAAGATACGTATAGGAAAAAGAAACCAAAAAAGAAAAAGTGAGCCATCACTTTCTTCTTCTCCAACCTTTATTCTTTTTGTTTTCTAGCACAGAAACCCAAAACACTTTTATATGGGTTTACTCAATAAATACTTTTACAGATTCGTGGAGATTTTAAAAGTCAAGAAAATTAATAACTTTCTGAGAGTTGTATAAAATTAGGTAAAATCTTGCAGTGTTATGAAGAGTTATATAATGTCTTACAGAGATTTGTAGAGTTCTGAGGAGTTGTAAAATAAATTTTATATAGATATCCGCATAAATCTAAAGAATTATATGAAAACTAATATTATAATTATAAATTTAATCATACCTTATTTATTATACTAACTTCAACTATTTTTTTTTTAAATATATAACATCTTTCTTTTGTTGAATAAAATGCAACAAATAGATGAGACTATGGCTCATGGAATCTATGAGTTATTTGGTTAAGAATATTGTTAAAGAAAATTCAATTCAATTCAATCCTACAGGTTTTATGAAGTTATACCGCGACAACAAGGCTGCAATCTATCTACGATAAGCACGAATACAATATAGAAATGAACTTACCTTTTTAGTAGACCTGGCAAAGTAATGTTGGTCGATTATAATTGGTGAAATTATAAGTGTTTAAAGGAGACAGAGTGACATTCTCTTTTGTCGTCCTTCAAGAAAAAAAGACTTTAATTGGTTATAATGATAAAATATAAACAAAATTGAGAATGTAACATAAATACTAAATATACCTACCATGTTTTGGTGTCGATCCATTAATTTTCCCAATTGATCATTTCCACGTGAATATCCTTAACTTGTGTTATATTTCCGTTTTCTCCAAAACTTCCGCAAAAAAACAAAAACAAAAAAACAACAGTGTAAGACAAGGTCATCTATCATATTTTTTCACATGAGAGTGCCTCTCTAATTGTGATGGCCTTGCCCATCCTTGATATGTGGAGATTATAAATAGTCGTGCATCGCATTTAAAGATCTTAACTCATGTTTAACAAACTTTAATCGTATTAGCAAACTTTATATCACGTTTGCAAAACTCTGTAATAAAATATTGAGTTAAATTGAACAAAAGATTATCATTTTGTAAACTAATTTAACTATTAGCGAGAAAAGCAAGTTAGTAGAAAATATGAAGTTTTCTGGATACATAGAGAGCATTTTTTGTAAAAAATTTTTATGGTCTATAGTTTGTGACATATCAATAATAAGTTATTAACTTAAAAAATTATAATAAACCTCTATATGAATGATATGTGTGATATTTGTGATATAACATATAAGATGTAAATTTAATATTATTCAGTAAAATATAGTAAAACCTCTGAAGTAACTCTCCTAAGTTATCATTTATTCAACCGTTGATCTATGATACCCTAAAGCAACTAGGGTATACAGTTTTAAACATAAATATTTATTACTATATCCAATATTGAAATAAACATTTATCTATGTATAATGGGTAAGAGTTTCGTCAAGCACAAGTTTACAAACTTTAGACCTCGAAGAGCATCAGACTTTAAAATCAATATCTGATTTTTGGGTTGCTACACACGCCATTATTGGTGTATATGTTAGGATGACATTTTAGTATAATTTAAAACTAAAGAAAACAAGTATACAAGTTTGAAATGTTAATCATTTTGTGTGAAAAATATAAGAATGAAATAATTAAATTATAGAAACACTAATTATAAGTTTTATATGTGTGTAAACACTTTTTTTGTTAGTAACCGAGATTAATATCATCCGACAATCTGTTTGAACACATTTCACAGTTTCGTTTTGTCGGTAGCCTTCTAAGAACTTTACCTCGATAATCTCTGTTGACAAACTTTACTAAAACATAACCTTTATGCGATCTATGATTCACTATGCATGATTACTTTTTTCTATTTTCTTTAGAGATAAATAAATTGTCATAACTTTTAATCACTTTTTTTTATATGAATAAATCGAAATTTGTTGATTGAGCAAAAAAACAAAAACAAATTTATTTTACTATAATTGGTTTGTTTGACTGGAATTTTAAAGGGTGTAACTTATAACTACTGAAAAACTTAGACATTACCAACATTTTACTTCAATGGCACACTTCCTAGGCTCTCTCTTATCTTCATCTTTATAGTATCTGCAAAAATTTAAATTCAGTTTATTAGGCAATGTAAGTAAGAATAATTAGATATATTTGGTAGGATTGTCGTAGAGTCTTGTATTGTGGTTGAGTATGTAATTAAAATAATAATATTTCTCATCTTTGTCTGTTATGAAGTTTATAAAAAAACATAATCATTACATACATAACACTAATTAGTAGGAAGTGTACAAATAAAATGCAATAAATAGTAATAATATAAATAATTATTATTACAAAGTATGTACGAGGTAAATAGAATAAAAAAGTGTTTAATCATATCTTATAATTTATATGCATCTATGATTTACTTTTTTAGGCATATATGCATCTATGATATGGGTAGTATATCTATGAGATAAAATAAAAGAGAACAAGAAATATTTTAATTTTTTCGGAAGTCTTCCAAAATCTTACATATTTTGCAAGACTTTCGTCAAGGCAAATTTATACACAAAAGTCATTCAAAGTCTTGAAAATAGGCAAATACACAAAGTCTTTGAATTTTTAAGTTTACAACGAGTTACACAAACTTTAGAAGACCTTTTAACAATATATAACCAATAACATAAAGTTTGAAAGAGATTTTAGAAGTAGACAACAAATAACACAATACTGTAGAATTTCGTTAAAGTTTTTAAAATTCTCTAAAAGTATTTATTGAGTGAACCCCTGTCCATCACTTTCATCTCTCTTTTCTTCCACTTTTTTCTCTTTACCTTTTTTTTTTAAATAGTAAAAAGAAAACCTAAGCTATTAATCCTTTTTTTCTTGGAAATTGTGCATGCCTTGTTTGGATTTGGATTGATTCAAGAGTTTGGGATTTGCTAAAAATTTAGGGGGTTTCTACCTAATATCCAAATCAAAATCTACTTAGCATTAAAATTTTATACTGATTTAATTTTTAATCATATGTTAATATTTATGATTATTGTTTTGTTTTGTGTAAATTGATTTAATGATGCAGTTTTGTGCATAAACCACTAACAATTGTTGTTAAATTATTCTAAATCTTTGTTTTAATATTTTGCTCTATGTAGTACTATTTTGTCTTATCTGCTTACAAATATAAATAAAGAGAAAACATCACCTTCAATGATTATTTATTTTTATTTTTTAAAAAAAGTACTATGTGATTTGTATTTAATTTTACTATTTTAAGTGTTTATTTTAAGAATTAACCATTTTGTCGTACACATGTACGCTAATTTGAAATATTTTTGTTGCGTATTTGCCTAATGATTGTTTAATTAGATATGCCTTTCTTTATTATTTGTTGAGTTTTGGTTGTGAAAGTGAATTTAATAGGTTAGTGAATTGATCTTACATTGATTAAATTTTGGGAAGAAAATAAATTTTAGAATTGATTAAGTAGTTTCTGAAGGAAAAAAAAGAAGAAAAAAAGAAGAAGATTGTTGAACTGTAAGAAAGTCGAGGACAATTGGAATTCACTCGAGAGGTCGTTCTTCGGAGCGGTTGGGTGGTATACGGAACAACCCTGACAACTAGATTAAGGATCTAGAATTTAAAGTTGAAGATTTCGATTAAGAAAGTGTTAAGTATTTATGGTTGAAAATGGCGTAAGTATTGAATTTTTGGTGCATGGTTTTAATTATTGTATCTGCTGCATTTGTTTGTTTTTCGACGCACTCTATTATTTTTAGGAGCTTCCCACTGGGATGCGGTTTGCTCACCCCTTTTCCTCCCTTTCCCACAGAGAATGAAGAAAGACCAGCTGTAAAAGAAATTATTATATATTAGGAATTTGGTTATTGCGTTTTGAGTTAAACTGAGGTGTTGGTTTGTTTTGATTTGATACTTTTGATTACTTTTTTATTTTTTATTTACAGTTTATAATTTTAAAGGTAATACTACATTTCATTTTATAAATTTATTTGTGTTTGAGTTTGAATTTATGTTTATTTATTAATATGTTTTAGAACGGAGAAAAAAATCTGGTCTTACACGAGTGGCGGTCCGGATATTTGGACTTGCTAGCTGGATCGGACCCGACCCACAAGGTCGAATACGTGTCCGTTGGAAGTCCGAAAATCCGGGTTGTCACAGATACCTTGCGTGATCTAATATAGACAGAGACTGTCAATATAAGATAGCAACCACAAGGTATACACTTGGTATATAGTAAAAGTCCGGAACCGAGTGTTTGGATTAACGTACTAGTGCAATTACTTTAATTATAACTAAACAATAATTATAATGCAGAAATTAAATTAAAATCACACAACAAGATATTGTTAACGAGGAAACCGCAAATCCAGAAAAACACATGGACCTAGTCCAGTTTTGAATACTCTAAAAATTGAGCCGCTATACAAAGTCCACTACCAACTTTGTATAGTTGAGAACAAGTAATCTACCCCTAGTTATATAGTTTAAGTATCCCTGTGCCTACAACCAATCAGGCCAACATATGTGAATCCTAATATAGAGTCCACTATCTAAAGTTGCTTCACCTGCCTGTGAAAACTTATAACACTCAACTCGTTTGGATCGTCTTCCGAAATAGTAAAAGACTATTATGTTTTCGGTAACTGCTCTATCAATCTCAAGAAGTAAATTGTTCAGTTCAACAAAGGCTATTCCGTTTAATCTAATAAACTCCTTTGTTCGGTTTAGATCAACGACGATATAGAAACTATCGGACTTGGATACTGAAGAATACCATCAAATGATAGATTGTCGATCTACTACGACTAGTAATAAGATGTCTATCAAAGATAAACAATTCTTAGATGGATCCCATCCGATCAAGTGTGTGCACGAAGTAAATTACAAAGATCGAAATCAATAAGAAATCTTCTTGTCTTCAATGTCTTCAAAGTACTTGCACAAACAAACATGATTCCCTTGTGATCGATCACACACAGAACAAAGTCTGTTAACTATGGATGATCACAAGCCTATCATCAAGTCTAAAAACCATATTGAACTAGCGTTAATCCTTGATCTAGTTCGAGTGACCTTATATCAGAAAAGAAAGTTCTCAGAATAAACAAACTAGGTGCAATCAAGGTTTAACAACCGTTAGTCAATCAAATCATTAATCGAAAACTAAAATAATAATGCAAGTTCTAATTTTCCCAATAGCAGTATTTTGTAGAATGGTAAATGTCGTGAGTAAATATGATATGTCAATCTTCACATACATCTTAGTTGATGAAATTCTCGCAAATGCCTTCGTTTGTTATTCAGTCTTCAATCTTCAAGGGTTATTCAGCAATGTCTGATACTCAACTACCATACTCTGATACTAATCCGGCACTTGAATTTAGTAAAACAGAAATCAAGATATAGTTTTGTACATCTAACCTTGAAAATAAGCTTGAGATAGCAAAACTTATGAGTTCGGCCGAGAGATGTTATAAAAAGATTGATTATTGTCATTTTAAAAAATTTCTAAACTAGTATTTTCATAAGTTGTTATTCGCTACGGACCTTCAACAACAAAGGTGCTGACACAATCATATGCAAAATCATAGAAGAACTTGAAGTACGAAGAATTCAAGCAGATGTTGAAGATTCAAGAAATCAAGCATGATGGGCATTAAGCTGGAAGGTTTATTTTATTGAATCCATATGTAGTGATAGTTTTATCACTAAAATTAACAAAGGCCGAGATATTTAGAGCATCGCTCTGTCGAACTCGCAAGTTTGTTATCTCAAGCTTGTTGTCGATGTTTGATGTACAAATCTATATCTTGATTTATAGTCTACTAAACGTCTCGGACTAGGATTAGTGTATGGTAGTTGAGTATCATACATCACTATCCCTCGAAGATTTAAGACTGAATAACAAACGAAGACATTTGCGAGAACTTCATCAACTAAGATGTGATGACTGACTTATCCTATTTACTCGCTTCATTTACCATTATATCTTATGAGACTATGTCATATGATTTTAGTAGATTTAACATTGATAAGAAGAAATTTCGAGTTCAAGCTTGTCTTGGTTACACTCTTGAAATATGACTCAAGCAATGGATGTTCGTAGATCCTTAATAATCTTAGTTAGAACAATTTATTATTCACAAACTATTTTTGTTTCAAATTTATCATTTGGAAATTTCCCGAGTAACAATGCATAATTTGATTGAAAATAAAATATGGAAATAAGTGGGAGTGCCAGCGGAAGAGAGCCAATGATTTTGGTTCCATCTACATGTAATCCAATACATAGGTGATTCAAGTTGGCTTCCAAGTCCAATCCAACATCTACAATATTTGGATCCATGGGATTGACAAATGTGGGATTAAATATGACTTGATCCATTGGATATTTTTTAATTAATATTCAAAAAAAAATGGAAACAAAAATAAGAAATATCCTGATTATTAACCAGCCACTGCATGTTTTTTTTTTTGTTTTTTTTGATCAATGCTACTCCATGTTTGTTTGAACAAAAAATCCTAATAAACCAAGTACATACCCAAACACACTAATATACATGTACTTAATAGTGTAAACTGAAATAAAATGACTTAAATCTCATTATCTATTGACCTCATATCTTTAAAAATCCCCTTAACCTAATAGGTGCAGGTATTCGAAGGATTTTTAAATCAGCATCTGCATCAAACCCAAAATATATTGGAGTTATAAGATTACACCCCACATCTAATTTATTAATATGCAGGTCACGCATCCATCCGCCAAAATTCTGATGTGTTGGGTCTATTCGGCGAATTGGATAACATATGCTCAATCAGTCAGCTCTAGGGGTGAGCATGGAATGGGACCAGTTTTAGCCTCATCGGCATCTGCATACAATCAAATAAATGAAGTATTTTTAACTTGTTGTCTGCATCAATCCAGTATATAAAGGATTTGCATCAAACAGATGTACAAATGGAAAAGTTGGATGCAGATGAATTCAGTGAATACCATTTATAGTTAGTATTTTATATTTATAATTCAAACCCGTAAAACCTATGTAACAACAAGATATATACTAGGTGTCATACATAATACTGTCAAAAAACTAGTCCTTACAGCAAGCACAATCTTTACCATATACAAATAAATCGCATTTCTAAATAAAAAAAATTGAAACTGTAAAACTTACATCATAAGGATCATATATACTAAGTGTGATACACCTCATCAAATAAGTCATTACAACCAACATCATCTTTACTATTCATTTTTACCATACATAACAACCGATTCCCAAATCTTAGAAGACTAAAAAACTTACAAGCATATCAGTGGTCATATGTACAACATTCCCAGAAGACAAGTCTTTATAACCAACACCAACTTTACCATATGCATCAACCCAAAGTCGATACTTCTTCTGTATCCTTTAACACTTCCGATATCTTTGCAATCCAAGAAAAATACACTTAATCAGGATAAAAACATGAGTTGAAATTTAATTATCAATTGGACGAATAAATTTTTGATAATTAGGTGTGTAAAACCAATTAATTTGATATCGAATATTGAAAAGTTAAAGTTAACCATACATGACAATGTCGAGTATCCAACATATACCTAGTACTAGTTTTAGTCCAGCAAACCTAAAACTTTGGGCAGGGATGATCAAATTCAAACCTAAGCTTCGGCAAATCCCATCAAAGCTTAATTCGAAACTCAAGCTCCCACAATCCGAGGTATCGAATTCAGACAAAAATTCATGCATAAAAGAGTGAGGTTGATAGTGAATCAAACATACCAAAAAATAGAAAGAAAAAAAAGACACATATAGTAATTTAAAAAGATAAGTTTTCTTTGCCAAATAGAAGTGACATCGCAAATAAGGTGCATATGGAGACGGCTCTAGAGTTACCAAACCAAAGCATCCAGTAATAATGATAACAAAATTCAATTTATGCATTCGGTGATGTTAAGGCGAGTGGACAAGGATAACAATGTCTCAAAAAATATCTCTATGTCTGTGAGTAGCAAGCATGACGTTTAATTTCTGCAAACTCGATAGTATTCATTACAGTGCTAGTTGAATCGAGTGTTTTGTTATTATCATTCCATACTATCGACGTGTAGAACTGGTGTATATACATAGTATGCCAATAACTCATACTAAATTTTTTCAACTGGCTAAATTGACCGGATATACTTGCATTCACATTTACGTGGCATTTGTTCTTAATGAACAACGATAATTCTTAAATAAAATATTCACACAACTATAACAACTCTAAACAACGAGAAAGTTAACCTAAATTCTATTAATATATGATATACATAATTTAGATGGTTTCAACATCATACTGGAATCAATACTTTTAGTTTTATTGTGAAGCTCATCGAAACTTGGTCTTACTTGAAGCTGATTTTAACTGGAGATTAGAGCTTGTAGCATTTTTTTGATGTAATGAATACTGAAGCTTATATAGCGGATTTTATAAGTACTGAACTATTCCTATTTACAAAAAAAATCATCATTACCCTTCATTGAAGAGGTATGATAAAAAGGATTTTTGGGACAACACCTGCATTCAACCCGAAATCCATTAGATCCCAAAAATTACATCAGTCCAGTCTAGTAACTCTAGTTTATTAGTGAACGTGTCAAATAGCCACTCGCAAAAATCGGGTAAGCGATTCAGACTGGCGGATTGAGTATCAAATGTTCAGTTCTGACTCATCCTTTGAGCAAGGGCTATGTGTAGTCTTCATTTGGAGACTTAACTCTTTCATATGAAGGAGAACTAGTTCCATTGAAGGAGTGAAGCCACTATGGGCAAAATGGAAATGAAACACTAGACGGGTAACAATTTCCCATTTACTTAAAAAAAATCAAAATTTTATAATAAAATAAGAATGGAGGGAAAGTTTTCATTTAAAAATGATTAGGCCGACCGAGCGAAGCGAGGGAGGACTCTATATATGGTGACTTTGTGTCAATGTGAAGGGTGACTTTTTTTTCCAATTTGACACAAAAAGATTGGATTTGGTTCAACAATGAAAGGACGACACTGCCCCTTTGAATCAAATTTTTCTTTTTTTCCTTTAGACATTTTCATAAATAAACCGAAGAGGAAGGCAATTATGTAGACCTTTTCGTAAATAAACCAAAGAGGAATGATAGTAAGGTATTAGACATTATCGTAAATAAACCAAAGAGGAAGGGAAAATATATATAAGAGTCAAATTGTATTATAATTCCTTATGTATCCTATTTTTTAGGGGTATAATTGACTAGCAAACTAGAATATAACATATCTAAAAATCCGTGCCTTAGAATTTTACAAATTTTATCTCGTTGGAAAGATTTTACAAAAATCTACGCAATGAGTACAAACAACGATATCAAATTTAGAGTTTTTGCGAAAAATGCAAGGGTGTTTATCCTTTTAGGCAAAATTTTTGAAAATTGAATGCATAGCCATTATGCAAATGACCACAAATGATGCATAACAATTATGCATCCATATTTTGGTTTAAGCATCAACTAATTTTCCATTGCAACTAATAAAATGATGTACTCCCCCCGTTTCAGGAAAAAGTGCTACTTTCACTTTAGGCACAATTTTCGAAAATTGAATGTATAGCCATTATGCAAACCACCACAAAGTATGCATAACACATTATGCATCCATATTTTGGTCTGTGCATCAACTAATTTTCCGTTGCAACCAATTAAACGATGTACTCCTTCCGTTTCATGTAGTGATACTTTCACGTTAGACACAATTTTTGAAAATTGAAAGTAAGCCATTATGCAAATCACCATAAAGGATGCATAACACAATATGGAGCCATATTTTGGTTAATGCATCAACTAATTTTCAGTTGCATCCAATAAAACGATGTACTCCCTCCGTTTCAAGAAAAGTGATACTTTCACTTTAGGCACAATTCTCGAAAATTAAATAGATTATCATAATGTAAACTATAGTAATTTGACTAAAAGGGCATAAGGAGTTATAGTAATTGGACTAAAAGTGAAAGTATCACTTTTCCTGAAACGGAAAAATATGATATCTTTGTTGTTTTACACCTCTTTACAAAATAAATATGATATATTTGTTTGAACATCTCTTTGCTTTACAATTTCGCTTTATAAATTTACAAGTCTGACTCCGTGCCATTCTGGCGGAACTAAATTGTGAGTACAAAATTCAGTTTTGCGTCAATTTTTCAGGTCGGTCGTCCCACCGTGGCAACGGTCATCTAGTTAAGAAACTGAAAAGAAACATATACAGGGGACACTCCCGATGTGAAACTAAAAAAAAATCCAGACGAGGGACTATCCCCGTCCAGCGCAATACTTTTTGATACACGGGAGACAACCCCTCGTGTATTTTATTTTTCCTCAAATGGGAGACCGTCCCCCTTCTAGTATTACATTACCAATCACTCGTTCACCCGAATGAGTATATGAACGAGTTGGGGGTGGGAGTAGGGTGAACACTGCCCATAGTAGCCTCTAATCTGCTCAAATTGTTTGCTCTTACTTCAAAGTTCAAACAATGGCAATAGATCAGTTGGGCTTTGAGAAGCAAATATTTCGAAGAATGAAGAATCCAAATGGACCAAATCCCACCTAAGCTGGACAAACCCATGACAGCTTCTAGCCTGCCCAAAGAACTCGGAAGGTTCGCCGATTCAAAATAAAAAAATAAAATCGTCCAAGACATCCCTTTTCTTCATTCCGCATCTAGAGAGAGAGGGTTTTACAGCACGAGAGAAAAAAATGGCGACGGAAGAAAACAGTGAGTTTTATCTGCGTTACTATGTAGGTCACAAAGGAAAGTTCGGTCACGAGTTCTTAGAATTCGAGTTTAGACCTGATGGTAAACTTCGTTACGCTAATAACTCAAACTATAAGAATGATACTATGATTCGTAAAGAAGTCTTTCTTACTCCTGCCGTTCTTAAAGAATGTCGTAGAATCATCTCTGACAGCGAGGTAACCTCTCTTAATTTTTCTTTTTTCTTTTTTGAGGTTTTATTTTATTATGAAGAAGTAAACAAAAATTAGGGTTTCGGATTTTAGGTTAGTTATTAGGGTTTCTGATTGTGTTTTGGGGGATTTTTATTTTGTGTGTAGATTATGAAGGAAGATGATAACAACTGGCCAGAACCAGATCGTGTTGGGAGGCAAGAGCTTGAGATTGTGATGGGGAATGAGCATATTTCGTTTACTACTTCCAAGATTGGGTCTCTTGTTGATGTTCAGAGTAGTGACGATCCTGAAGGGCTACGTATCTTCTACTATCTTGTTCAGGTTAGAAATTTTTGTTTTGTTTTGGAAGGTCTAATTTTGGTCATTAGGTTTTCGTAGTCAGAATTATTATTTAGTACTATAATATTAAGTTATTTTTTGTGTATTGAGTAATATTGATATCTAGAGTTGCAAAATTTCAGTGGTGCTAGATTAAATGGTAGTTACATAGCATACCATGCTAGATTAGGGGTACAAAGCAACCAGCTAATGCAGAATTGAAACATTGCTTGGTGGCATATTCACATTCCAGTTTTTTGTTATTCACTGTCTAGGTTTTTGGTTGTTTCTTCCTCATTTCAGTCTTTATAGAGAACTCTATAAAAAGGTGGAAGATGAGACGCATCAGCTGTAAAAATTTGTAGTTTTAGGTATAAAAATCTAGGGAATCTCGACCCTAAATGCTTTAGACCCAATACAAGAGAACCAAAGAGTGAATAAATGAGTAGGTTAGGGCTCAAGAACTCTATGACAGATTGTTGATGTGTGTCGTAAAGCAAGATTAGGTATGGTGATTATCTTTGATCTAGAAGGTAACTAGGAGCCAGAATTTTGTCATAGCTGATCCACATTTTCTGTAGGCGGACCATGTGAAGATTGCTTTCACCTTTTACAATTATCATCCTAATTTTTATGAACACAAATGGCTGAGGTTATTAAATAGACATCAACTCCTGTCATTTATTATGGATGCAAAACATATAATAATGTTTCTCATCAAAAGTTTCAGTACAATGCATTATTTTCTTCTCTACAGAAAACCATCATCACCACTGAGATATGCCTAAGATGCAAAAGTTTGTAATTTACTAGATGAAAATACAGCACTAAACCACCATATGGTCTCAATGCAGCTTTTTTTCTTTTTTAAATTAAAAGGTAACTGTTATAGGAGAATTAATATAGTGTAATGCTTCCTGAACAGACTGAAGGTGACAAGTTATGTAGTTCCTTGTGCTTCTTATAGGTTTCTCTTTTCGTATCAGCTTGGTTTTGGATAAGAGTGTCTAAAGTTTTGGTTGTAGTTGCCAATCAACACCTTCCGATAATATCCCCGGTGACGTTTTCCTCTGTTCTTGCTGGATGCCAATTCCGAATCATTAAAATCAGACCAAGGATTCGTAGCTTTATCTAGAGCCACTCATTCTTTCAGGGTTTTGTGATAAAAAAGCTAGTTAGTGTTTTAAAAAAGCCAGTTAGTGTTTTCTAATTTGTGTTCAAACGTCTTAATGAATGAATTTTTATGTGGTTCCTTGTTGGTCGTGGGCATGTGGATCCAATTACAATATGACATGTGGCATGTATAAGTTTGTGAAAATCAAACAATGTTTGTAATAAAATTTTTGCAAGACGAAATTTAAAGATTTGGAAAATTGTTTATCTATTGCAGATATTGTTTGATACTTAACTAACTATATGCGCCACATATCATATTGTAAGTGGATCCACACGCTCACATCAAATACCAACCCACATCAAAAATTAACTCTCAAGTCTTTTATAAATGGTAAAAGTGGAAGTATTGTAGTTCGTAAGAAGTTGTTCATGTTTGTCCCCTTCTGTTGTTTGTCTTTGGTACTGCAGGTTGTATGTGTTAACCATTGTGTTTGTAAATGCCTGAACCTTTGAGTGTAACATACAAATGGTGTTGATAAAAAAAAAACATACAAATGGTAAAAGTGAAGGTGAAAGTATTGTAGTTATTAAGAAGTTGTTTCATGCTTTTCCCCTTGTGTTGTTTGTCTTTGGTACTGCAGGGTGTGTGTGTGTGTGTTAAGCATTGTGTTTTTAAACAAACCTTTTAGTATAACATACAAAATGGTTTCACTCTTCTAATAATAAAAAGGATTTGCGAGGTTATTAGCATCTATGTTTCTCCACATAATTGCCTTCATGTTACCTGTGTATTTAGACTGCATTTTCTCAATCTTTCAGGGATGCAATTATTGTCATTTAAGATATAAGATTGACAGGATAGGCTTGATAACAAGCATCAATACCTGATTGGATTTGTGTTCCATCTCAAACATGGAGATGAATTATTCTCCTTTTTTCAAGGAATTACAAACTTTGATTATGCTTTTGACCACTGTCTCACATGTCACGGCTTTGCTGTTTGCAGGACTTGAAGTGCTTTGTGTTCTCTCTCATATCACTTCATTTTAAGATTAAGCCCATATAAATCAGGATTTGTGTGTTGGTGATCGTCTTCGTGCTCGACGAATCACAGAGGTTTGGGTTCAAGGTGGATTCTGGATCACTTGTGCCGGTGGTTTTATTACTCGTACTCTTATGTTTATCAACGTTCTTTGGTCCGTCAAATGGGTGTATGTGTCTGTGATAGTGAATCTCTCTTTTATATGAAAGTCTGAAGGTTTACTGTGATACAGTATTTGGTGAACGGTGTAGAAGACATACATTCTTTTTGTTAGCCTGCTTTATTTTCTTTCCTCTTTCCACTCTAACCCCATGTGAAATTTTATCTGGTTGAAATGAATTTGTGGCGATTTATTTGAAGTTCCAGCACTTTTCCAAGGATGATTATTATTGTCCGCCTCATGAAGACATCAGCTAATTTATCCAGTTTAACATTTAGTCCCAAATACGTTGGGCTGTAGACTCTCTAGTCCGGCCCTCTCAAGGCTAGTACCAAATAATGATGTTATGTGGTGTTTTAATCTCAAGCCTAGCACCAAATAATGATGTTAATGTGGTGTTATATAGTTAAGTAAAACTTATTAAATAAAATTAGGTAAAATCAAAAATAAATTATCATTTCAAATTAAAATTAAAATTTAGTAGAATGAAGCAACAATTTAAAATTCATCTTAATATATCTAATTAGGATGCCATATTACATCGAATTCATCATCATCACCGGCATGGTTGTTAAATGCCGATTGTTGTTTCATCTCTCTTTGTAGCTAATCAAAAGCTAGTTATGATACATGTTTTCGTTGGTTGCTCATTATTTAAGTGTCCGCAGTAAGAATCTGATGCTTGTCGTAGTCATAGACAAACTTGTCTTGAGAAAACCAACTTTTTTTCCGCTCTTTATTTTGAAATTTTCGGTTTACCGCTCTTTGCTTCTCGACGGTCTTCTGATGTTCCACAAACTCCTCCATGTTAAAACCTTCAGAGCTCCCTCCTCCTTGAGCGAATTTTCTCGCTAGTCTTGCATTGTTTTTCCCTGGTAATTTTATCTTAGTACTATCATTGAGAAGTAAGTTGGAATTTGGGTTTGTTGTTGATTAGCTGAAAAAAGATCTGATGGACCTGGTGAAAATGATGAAGAATTTAGTGTTGAAAGAGAGAATTGTATGGTGATCTTGTCAGGTGCTTGTTGATTAGTTGCTAACAACTCTGGTTTATATTTGGGCAACACTTTTAAAATATGGTAACAACTTCGAATGCGAAAATTTTACGTATTGGCGTTGCCAATCTACACGACACTTTCTTTCCACATCAACATCAACATCACCACTCTCCGGGCCTCTCATGGCTTGCATTATCACAATTTAAAAAGGCGATTTCCTAAATAATTGTAATGAAGCGACCTAGCAACCCGGTTGGATCACGACTATTGATGTTCATGGTTTATTCATGATATTTTTGAAATATGTTTCCTCACATGGTGTTACCTTGCTGTTGTGCACCATCGAAAAATCTTGGGTAAAATAATACAATTACGACAAATACATTCACTTTCACATACGGTGAATTTTGAACCCCAAACTTTAGTATTTTTTCCCTGAGATTGAGGTTGAGATTGAGAAGTCATACTACAAAAAGTTAGGAAATTATTAATTATAGAAAAGGTGTGATTAGTGTATCTTATTTTATATCGGAAGAAGAGTGAGGGGTTGAGAATTATAGAGAGATTGAGAACTTCTGGTGTAAGTTGAAATGTAATTGAAGTTGAATATTTATAGGGGTGGATTTCTGACCATTGAATGATGAACTATGGCGTCGAGCGATATATAGGCTATCGTTGGTGCTTAATGACCACCGAACGATATAGAGACCACTGAGCGATGGAGTCTTTATCATTCGGTAGAGTCTTTATTGCCCCTGGTTGAGTGGTAAATGTAACACTTAGCTATGTACGTTTCCACTTTGCCATGCCCATGTGGCTGCAAAAGTGGCAAAATATGCCAAATACCATGGGGATAGGAACCGGCCTTATCATCTTGTAGATTCTAATTATTAACTCAATTACATATTTATCATTGATGACGAAGCCCTTAACTTGTTTTTTATTCAACTTTTTGCTTGCCCGTAAATATTTATGCTTTATTTTAGTATAATTTAAATTAGTTTATATAATTCAATAAAATCCCCCGGTTATTAAAATGTAAAAAAAAAAACACAAATCTTTACTTGCTAATCCACTCATTATTGCAGAAAGTGTATGAAATATGTTGACTAGTTTAATACCCATCGAACTTTGGTGCCGCTGTCGAAGAGCATTAAACAATGGTTCTTGTTTGAGATTTTTTTTCTAGTTATATTTTTTGTTTTCCTCTTAGGGTTTTTTCAGGTTTTTGGATTATGATGGAAACTACTCGTTGGAGGCATTCTTCATCCATCAAAAATGGGCGGTAAATTCTTTATGCATCACTTTAATAAATATTTTTTTTCCTAGTTTGGTGTCGTCGTCATGGTTCTTTACGGAAATAGCATGTAATGTGCACAAGATTGTCACATTACAATGGTGATCAATTTACTTTCTCTCACTCTTTCAATAATTGTACCAACCATGAGATATTATCATAGTCGATCCTTTGGTTTTCACCGATACTCTCCGGAACCTTTTGGTTATTCTTATGCATACCAACAACCTCATGGTGAGTATGTACGTCAACAGTCACAAAGAAGGTGCAACTGTTATTCTTCTAATACATTCCAATATAGTTGTATGAAGATTCTTAATCAAAATGAAAGAGTATAATTTGGATTAAACCAGCTTGTACTTAACAAGGTGAATGTTGCACCAACCGACTCTTATGCAAGTACCTAACCCAACTCCTGATCATATTATGACCATTATCCCATTCAAAGAGGGGAAATTTGGGATAAGATACTATAGTAAGTGAGGGGGTAACACATCTTACCTTGGAGGAAATTAACATCCAACAAGCCAACTCGTTCAACAACTAGCGAAAAGTGCGGGATTGACTCTGAGATCTTCAAAGGTCTATAAATACCTTAAGAACATAATCAGATCAATATAACAAATAAGAGAATAAAGAATAAATTTGGTGTCAAAGCCAAAACTATTTTGGCACTCCTGTGGATAGTTTTGATAAATCTAAACAAAATCGTCCACTGAGGAACCCTTGTAGCATTGATGAAGTTATCCCAACTCCTGATCACAATAACGATACTCATATATTCAAAAGTAGGAAACTTTGTATAACATAGCTATTACTTTGAATAATGTTACGCATTCAAAATGCTTATGGGACTGAAGAAGATTCCGATTTTGATAATAAAATTGCTGAAATTTTCAAGGAAGAAGTGTTGATCCAGAATGCGATTGAGAAGTTTGATTTCATATAAAACCCGGATCATCACATACCAAGTACAAATTCAGAAGGTTTTTCCAACTCTATATATAAACCTTTATGTGATGATCATCCTCCCCTAGTCGAAACACTTTCTCAAAGAGTTGTTAACCCAACTTTTAAGAAAATACCTCACTTAGGGTTGGATTTATGTACTTCGAAAGTTCTAACAGATTATTTTGCTTGTCCACCATTAGATATGCTTGATTATATAACCATGTAGGTTGACTATGAGGAACCCATGAAAGTTCTCTTGTCTTATGTTCTTTGTACACTTCCAAGTATATAAAGGACTAATAGCGTGTTTGGATGTATAGATGTTACTTTTTGACTTCTAGAAGTCAAAAAGAAAGAAATCAGTTTGGATACAGAATTTCAAAACGAATTCTAAAAGCAAAAAAAGTTAACACTTTGGGAAGCAAAATAGTTTTTCTTCTGAATTCTGCTTCAGACTTATGTTTCTGGTATCCAAATGCGCTATAAGTGTAGGGGTGACTTCTATCAAATGGTAACTTCTTTATTGATATTATATGCAAATATTTGTGTGAATCTATTATTTGAAATGTAGTTGGTTCTATAGGTGGATCTCCATATTTTCATATTGTTGATATACGGAAGACAACCAAAAGGCCAGACTGAGGACGTTAAATTAAGCGATGAATGAAAGGCAACCTGTTGTTTTTTTATTTTTATCCTTTTTGTTTTTAGTTTTTATAATTTGCATATCATTATAGGAATTTCCCATCTTAAGTTTTACGTTGAAAAAGTCAAATTACATTGAGGAAAATATAAAGGTTAAACATATTTTTTTTTATATTTTTTTTTTTGTCTTTAAGTTAGTATTTACTTTCATATCTAAAAACTTGTGAACAATTAAGGATGAAAACTAACTTTTCTACGTTGATGGAAACATAAAATCTTGGCTATAGGAATAATTAACGTATCCGAAAAATGATATGTTCATATTTGAACTCATAACTTAAGTGCTAAAAATAACATGATAGACATTGACCAATTATGAGAAAATTTATTCATGTGTATCTAGGAATCATCATAACCCTATCATTTTTTATTTTTTTTCAATTTTGTGTTTCATTAAGTGATTTGATGGGGCCTTAGTATTTTCCATAAGGGCGTAACTAGGATGCATTAGAATAATGTTGAAACATTTATGTGTTTTCCCTTCCCGTGGCTTCTAAGGCAAGAGTCAAAAACAAGAATCTTGCACCCATTCCTAAAATATCTGAATCTAACCCGGGCCTCTAAAGTAAAAGATGACTTAGTACTTTGATGCCATTAGAAATTTTTGTAATTTTGTCTAGTGTTAGAGCATTGCTTAGTTGGACCCACCAAGCGTTGGTATGTCAAGGTTGGCTATCAAATTATAGTATAAAAACTCATAAGTCGCTTGATTAGATTACTAGAGTCATTTTCGTTAGGTTAGACTAGGAAGTCTAGAAATGTTGAGACAAACAAGTATTACTCTGAAGACCTGAAAATTCTGAAGACGCATCAACATCGATGATGACATCTTCCTTCTACTTGAGGTTAGTAATACATGACTTGACTTGTTTCCATTTATATATCGTAAGCTTTGATGTCGTTTCTGATTGAAAACATAACAAGCGAAGTTATATACATGAAACTCTAATATAACAGACTTGATCATCATATTGTGATCAAAGTGTCAAGGAACAATATATTCAATAGTGATAAGTGGTTTATATTGGTACATTGAATTACGAAGTATAATGCTTATCTTTTGAACTTCGTAATTGCAACATCAACATAATCTTTGTAACTCGTTACCATATTATGTAGTGAACATAAAGTTTAGTTTCATGCCTAGAAAAATATGTTTAGTTACATGAGTTTAAGGAATTAAACATACGAACATGCTTCGTAATCAATAGGATTAAAGGTCTGATTTTCATTGAAGATCTTAAGGTTTGACCAATCCTAACATATATAGGTAATCAAGGTAACCCGATCCTAGCTTATGTTGGGAGTCAAGGTAGAACCGATCCCTACTTATATTTGGAGTCAAGGTAGAACCGATCCTAACTTGTTTTAGGAGTCATAGTAGAATCGGTCCCAATAGGCAAAACCGATTTCTTTAAGTCAAGTACACTTTTGGGTTTGTATAATTTGAAAATTGGGATTGCAAAATAGGAAAGTTCAAGATGTCAACATAATGAGTAATTTGAACATGTACTGAAATCTTATTTCTTAATTGTTCAAATATATTCCTTGACACTAAAGGTGAGATCCCAAACCGAAATAGTAGAGAATCTTTTTAAGATTTTTGAATTAATATGTTTTATTTTACCAGCAATCAAAACATATCTCTGGAAAGATATTTTAGTTAAGTGCTAGCTAACATTGAGTTATACATGAAGATTTTGGTTATACAGTTGGATATTGGTTGGAATTAGACAAAACCGAATTTAGGTGCTTTATTGCATATCTTAAAAGTATTTTAGGTTATGGAAATTCCTTGGTGTCCAAACTACCTTGGTTTATAAATATTGAAGTTTGCTCTTCTTACAAACTTATCCTGAGGCAGGCACTTTGTTTCTTAGTCACTATTGTAGCCGACTAATAGTGTTCTCATAAACTATCTTGGAGAGGAGAGTAACCTAATTAGGCGAAATCTCTTACGTCCGCTAGTTTAAAGATTTCTTTGGGATCAAGAAGTGTCTACTAATAATGTTGGTGGGAATCTAGAATTGCATTGTTTTTTTAGTTTTTGAATATTGATTTGATTGACTAACAGTTGTTAATTCTTGATTGCATCTAGTTTGATTATTCTTGAGAGCCTTCTCTTCTGACATAAGGTCACTCAAACTAGATATTAGCGGTAGTTCAGACCTGTCTTTAGATCCGATGTTGACTTGTGATCATCCATTGTTAACAGTTCTACGCGTGATCGATTATAAGTCGAAATCAAGTTTTTTTATTGTGCATGTACAAAATACTATCAAATATTTGAAGACAAGAAGATTTTTTTTATTGGTATCGTATCTTTATGATTTGCTTCGTTCACAAACTTGATCGGATGGGATACGACTAGATCTAGTTTATCTTTTGATAGACTTGTTATTTCTAGTCGTGTTCAGACCAACAAGCTATCATTTGATGGTACTCTTCAGTATCCGAATCTGTTAGTTTTTTTTTACTCAATCTGGTTAACTTGTTAATCTAGATCTCGGAAGATTTAAACCCGACAAAGGAGTTTAATTGATTTTAAACAAAAAATCCTTTGTCATGCTAAACAAAAAAATTCTAATTAATTTACTGAGATATGAGAGTGGTTACCAAACAGATTAGTCCTTTACTGTTTGGAAGACGATCGAAAGGGTTGGGTGCTTAAAGTCTTCAGAGAGGCTGAAATAACTTAAGATAGTGGACTCTATCTTAGGATTCACGTGTATTGTCCAGATTGGTTGTAGGCACAGGGATACTGAGGAAACTAGGTAACTAGGGGTAGTTTACTTGATCTCAACTATGCGAAGTTGGTAGTGTCTTTGTAATATCGGCTTAATTCTAATAGTATTCAAAACTGGACTAGGTCCCGAGGTTTTTTTGCATTTGTGGTATCCTCGTTAACAAAGTCTTGTTGTGTGCTTTTACTTTTTACTTTCCGCATTATAATTTTTTTAAGTTATAATTAAAGTAATCACACTTGTACGTTAATCCCAAACACTTGGGGTGATCCCTATAGTTTGAGGTTCGGTTTCGAACTTGTAACTATATACCAAGTGCATACCTTGTGGTTGTTATCTTCTTGACAGTCTCTATCTATATTAGATCACGCAAGGTATAGGTCTTATAGGTTGATATCGAAAAGATTGTGGTGTACTTGGTACCCTCGTCATTTCATCTAGTAACTTGGATTTTCGATGTATACGCTATAGAAACATAAAAACAATAAAATTAGTACAAAAACAGTTACTATAAAAATATAAGGAGGTAAAAATGTATATATTAAGTATCCATTAAAGGACTGCTTCGAGTCGGTTTAAAACCGAATCGAAACCATGTCGGTTCGGTTCAACGATGGTTTTGGTTTTCAAAATAGGCCTATGGTCGGATCGGTGGACGGTTTTTGGATAAAAACCGAGCCGATCGTACGTTGTGCAGCTCTATTATCAATAACTAAATTTAGTCGTCTGCCTTTCGTTTTGAGTAATGTCTAGACGATAGGAATTATCTTGAACTTAAATTTGCAGCGTTTCTGTTTGCTCCTTATCCTCGTACACCTTTAAAGAGAAATTATCAAATGTCATTTTTTTCCATTGGATTAAATGAGCTTTGACCATCTTTAACTTTTTTTTTTGAAGCATGCTTTGATTTCTTTCGGGTGAGCATGTATATCGGAATACCAATAATGGTAATGCACCAAGAAAGTATAACAAGCTGCATATCAAAAAACTTAGGTACATTAGTCTGTTTGTTAAAGAAATGATTAGGCTCAGGCCATGGTTTATATATACAAAAAAACTTTTTTTAATACTAGAGTGATCAGATATTCCTTATTTCACTTTGCTGTCTGATGTGAATTTTAAGTTGTTGTAAAAAGTGATAAGTAGAGTTCGTTCAACTCGGGCTTGTGAAGGATTTTCGAAAATTAAATAAAGTTGTTTCAACAATAATAAGAAAATACCGAGACTCTGGATTCCACAATTGACCAATTAAGTGATAAATTCTAATCAATATTCATGCATTTTTTTTCTTTTAAAGTGATTCTAATATTTTGCCTTTAATAGATTTTTGAAGTAATAATTGTAAGCACGAAGCATGAAACATCAAAAGTATTAAAACCAAGCATGTCCCATCAAAACACTTCACAACTACTCAATAAAAACCAATTTTTCTTTTAAGTTTTATGCAAATAATCTTGTAAAATAATTGCAATAAATAATTAAAATAGAACTATACCACTTTT